>JAUESH010000015.1:363371-376880 GCA_032275165.1 Synergus magnus | reverse complement strand
TATATAACTAATGCAGTTTTCTCTTTCATTTGTAGGAAATAGCGCAGGTGGCGTATCATCGACAGTAACAGGTACAATAACAAGGAGTTCAGTGACTTCAAACAATCGTACACATTCGAGCCGAAGGATAAGCCACCCACGTCATCAGCCTAATCAATTGCAACAGCCCGCAGCCCCGTTGGCATCTTTCAACGGCGTCATTGCAAGAAATTCGGATGACCTTGGAACAAGGACTAGTTCCAGTCAAGACGTTTGTGATAATAATTCCAACGATTCCGGTCTCGGTTTTGAGGAACGACAGCAACTACTTAATAAAGCTACTGTAAGTCCAAAAAGAAGTTGATTTTAAGCTGAAATTCTATCATAAAAAAAAAGTTGCGATTATATGAAAAATAGATTCTCTCAATCTCGAAATCTGAAGCAGCATTTTATCTTCACTTATTGGTTGGATTTGTATTCAATGTTATTAAACAATAAAAAAATATTTCAAGGAATTTTGAATGATATTAATAAATTTCAAAGGATTTTAAAAGAATTCTAACGAATTTAAAGATTTAAAAGAAATTTTACAAGATTTTAATCAAAAGAACTCAAAGACTTTGGAAACATATTTACAGCTGAATTCAATAGGAATTAACTCTTGTTTAAATTAGACAATGTTCAAACAGATTTTGCTTATTATAGCTTTTTCCCAACCCTTAACATTTGATTGATAGTTAGGTAAAAAATTCGTCTAGTATCCTTGAGTCCCAAAAATTCCCCGATAACTCAATAAACCGAGGGAGCACGTACACCACGTGTAAACACTTCAATGTTCATTCTGTCTATCTACCGCGTGTCTCTTTTTTAACATTACAAAATAATCACTGAAAAATATTGCTACAATGTAATTAATTTTTTTATAATACTTGTACTTTCTTCTTTATAATTCCGTAAATATGTAAAATGTTTATCAAACAAATTGTTAGGAATGACTCTGTTATGAGGACTAAGCCTCGGACTAAGCACTGTTGCATATAAATATAAAGCCTTCAATACAAACGTTTCAATTAGCAATAGATATTAATTAATACGCTCTAACTAAAGATTGAATATTCCGGTTTACTCTGGTTTAGTTAGGACTCTAACATTGTTTCAAAACGAATTGCTAAAATGATTTAAATTAAACTTAAACGATTGTTTACGGTAAACGTGCAGGTTATCGGTTATACGATTGGTAATACAATACTTAAGAGGTGTCTTTTTTTTTTATCAATGATTATCTCTACGAAATGGCGTTATGTATTCTCCTTATCATAAACATTACAGTGGCGCTCAACGAATCTCATTGTCTGTTTACACACGATAGCGCATCTTTTACTATCGTAAGAGGGAAAATAGGAATGTATTTCTTGCTTTTCAAATCGTTATTGTTAAAGGTGCTACTACAAAGTTATCATTTACATCCAAAACATTATCAATGAACTTTTGAACGTTCGAATAAACGAAATATTTTTTCAGATTCTATTTTATCCAGAAATATTCTTTCAACTAAAAATAAAAATAAGCATTACAAGTTCTTTCATATAGAATTATTTTCAATGGAAATGAGTCAATATTATAACACTGTTTCTAGTTTAAAATTCAATTAATACAAAGATTCGTTCATTTGAACGTTCATAACTTCAACCCCATTAATGCCCGGATATTTGCAAAACATTGTTATAATTACTCCACATTATTAGCCAAATGATTATGATTTAAAATCAGACTAATGAGGTCAAAGTAAAATAATAAAACACAACCGACAATATGTATCGTTTCCAACAACTGTAATTGCATTCTTAAAAAGTAATTTTAAATTTGATAAAGTATTGTAGTACCTTTTCTATATATCTTTACCCAGTCATTTGTGAGACGTCTATCAATAAAAAGTTTTCTATACAAAGACCTTTTATTTAACGTTGACTTAATTCTTAATTCAAAAATATGATGATTGCCTGATTGAAGATGCAGGTTTTTAGTAATGCTTAATATAGACGTATTTAAAATGTGCAATCAGTATTTTCCGACAAATACATTCTTATCTATATGCGTAGTTGCATTTCGCAAGAGATTCTACATATATGTAGATTTAATTTCTAGGACTCTGCGGATTGCCGGTTCAACGGTAGTTGAACTCGGTGATATGTACTTGCACGAATGATTTATTAAATGTTAAATAAAGCTCGGCCTCTTCAAATGATTCCAATCAATTGCTTAACAGGTCTGGAACGGCGTCGGAGAAGAGGATTCTAAGAGGAGGAAAATGGACATTAAATTGGAATCTGAAGATGCTAACTTTGCGTTTCCTGAAGTAGCTCAAGGATCAACTGTTGAGAACAAGATTTCAGCCAGGAACGGCACCAACGGCATCGGGACCTCAAGTTCACGTACGGGGAATGGAGCCGGTACCATCGGCAGAATCGTCGGGATCACCAGACCTCGTCCAGCCATGGGTGTACTTACCAAAAGGGCTCCCATCACCCACCAAGGTCCAATTACCCTCAGTTCTCAACTTTGTATGTATCACTTCACATTCAGTTGTTAAGTGGGTACATACAAGTTTGCACCATATTGCACATTAGATTTGTTTCCTAATTTATTCCATAATCATTCTACATTTCGAATTATTTCTGCACACCATCGTCGGAAATTGTCGCTACGCGTATTTGT
This sequence comes from Synergus magnus, assembly GCA_032275165.1. Classification (NCBI taxonomy): domain Eukaryota; kingdom Metazoa; phylum Arthropoda; class Insecta; order Hymenoptera; family Cynipidae; genus Synergus; species Synergus magnus. The sequence continues at coordinate 374,186 of JAUESH010000015.1, read as the reverse complement.
TTAGCAGTTAATTAAAGTCCTCCAATTTTTAAAAATATTTAATTGACAATTTTTTCTCCAAAATAGTACAAAAGCTAATAAAATTCTGCGTCTAATTAAGGCCTGAGCACAATGGAGACCTGAACTGGAATAAGGTTCTGTCCTTTTCTATCATATTGCTCCATCTATCTTGTTACGTGACCGCAAGAGAGATAAAGCAATATGATAGAAAAGGACAGAATTTTATTAGCTTTTGTACTATTTTGGAGACAAATTTTTCAATTTAATATTACAAAAATCAGAGCACTTCAATCAACTGCTAAAAAACGGGCGTACCGACAATAATTCCCGACGGTAGTGTGTCATAGAAATCATTTTACTCTCGTAAAATTTTAAATCACAATGAAAAATCAGCCGAATAAATTCAAAATGGTTCGCGTTTGAAAATTATTTTGAAACTCCATGCTTTTAAAAAAGTCAAACTTGTTTGTATGTTTTCTACGAATAGTAGCACATTTTTTACCCTAATTAGCGTAAATCATAGCACTTCTTTTATTCTTAACTTATTCTATGCATACTGTGCATACTGGACAAGTAATTAATTAAAAAAAAGAATCATTATTGTATTAATTGTTATAATTTTTATTATTTGCAGGTAGCGTATCACGAGATGGGAAGACGCAACTTCAAATAATCTGCCAGCCAGAGCAGCAACACAGAGCACGATACCAGACTGAAGGATCTCGTGGAGCTGTGAAGGATCGAACCGGAAATGGGTTCCCGATCGTTCGTCTCGTGGGTTACGACAAACCCGCCACACTTCAGGTCTTCATCGGTACCGACCTCGGGCGCGTTGCGCCTCACATGTTTTACCAGGCATGTCGTGTGAGTGGGAAAAACTCGACACCCTGTGTTGAAAGAAAGGTTGATGGTACGATAGTGATAGAAGTGGACATGGACCCTACAAAAGATATGCTTGTTACTTGCGATTGTGTTGGTATACTCAAAGAAAGAAACGTCGATGTTGAGCACAGGTTTCCTCAAGAGGCTGGTATTCTTCAAGGACGCAGTAAAAAGAAGTCCACTCGTTGTCGTATGGTCTTCCGTACGACTATCACTCATCCAAATGGAAGTACGGAAACATTGCAAGTCTGTTCTCAGCCCATAGTATGCAGTAAGTTAAATGATTGATCATATATTCTTATCATGTCACAGTCAACCAACAGACTTCAGAGTCTTTAACAGAATCCTATAGATTTCTACATTTTTTTAATAATTTATTTTATTTTGCGCAGCACAACCGCCTGGTATCCCTGAGATCTGCAAAAAGTCTCTCACATCCTGTCCAGCAACAGGAGGTTTGGAGCTTTTCATCCTCGGTAAAAATTTCCTTAAAGACACACGCATAGTCTTTCAATTGGACAGTGAAGATCCCTCGAGTAGTATGGAGCCCCATTGGGAGTGCGCAGTTCTTCCCGACAAGGAGTTTTTTCAGCAGACTCATTTGGTGTGCGTAGTTCCCGCATATAGGCGTCAAGACCTAGCGCCTACGGAGACAATCAGTGTCAAACTGTTTGCAGTGTCTTCTGGAAAAACAAGCGAACCACACACTTTTCTGTATACCTCTGTTTCAACTCCTCCCGAGCCTTCTGTGGGCAAAGTGGAAATATCCAGTCCAACATTAACCCAGTCCAACGACACAGGCTTGTCGAGTTCTCCCACGGTACCACTCGTATCGAGTGTAACCGCAAACAGTGAGTCTAAATACATTTTCGAACGGTACAAGAGCGTTGCAGTAAATTGAAACGATCTTTTAATTGTAGCTCTATTGACGCAAGCTGCCGCAGGAGCTCCCGGTTTTTTAACAACGATTCAACAGCCATCACAGCAACAGCAACAGCAGCAGCAGCAATCGTCACAGCAATCGCAGTCGGAAATTTTAAAGAATGACCCTAGTCCGCCACCCACGACGCCGCAAGTAACGCCGGTGATGTTGTGGGCCTCATCTGGGTCCAATTGCCAGAATTCCGCTGCGGACGTGATGATGCCACCGCCTTTGGTTGCGAATCAACTAATAAACAGGCGGTCGTCTTCGAACCTGCAGATGATCCTGCCAGACAACTTGAAGACAGAGGTACTTGATGACAACAGCGAGAGCAGCATGCTAAGCGACAACGGTATAGCAGTTGTTTCCCCACCGACACACAATGGGGCTGCTGGAACGAGCCCTCTTCAGCAAATTGTTAATGAAAATTCTCGGGATTCTTCTCAGTCTGGTTTGGTTAGAAACGTTTCTGTCCCGACTAATGGCTCTCCCGTTCAGGATGCCTTGTTGGGAGTGGTTGATCTCATTAGGAACCAGCATCCTCTCTCTCTTCCTCCTCAGCATCAAACACCCTTCTCAGGGTTACACGAGACTTCTCAGGTGAGAAGAGATTTGAAAGAATTTAAAAGGATTTCAAGAGAGTTTAAGGAATTTAAAGAGATTTTAATGAATTTCAAAGGATTTTGAAATATTTTAAACGATTTTAAGACATTTATAATGATTTTAAATGATTTCAAGATATTTTAAGTGATTCTGAGAAATTTCAAGAGCTGTTGAGACATTTACAGAAGATTTAAAGGATCTTAAAGAGTTTCAAGTAATTTTATGGGATTTCAAAAGAATTAAAAATATTTTAAGGGATTTAAAAAATTGCTGACTATTTCAAGTGTTTTTAAAAGGATTGCACAAAAATTAGATATAAAAAAATATTTTTAAAAAGTGTAAAAATAAAAGAATTTCGAAATAACAAAATTTCAGAAATTTCGAATTATACGGTTGAAATAAATTTTCAACGTTTTTAAACGAAACAATTTTTAAGAAAATTTCAGGAAATGTTTCTTCTTCTCCCACACTTTCAAAATATCATTAAAGAATCATCAAAACCAAGTTAAATCAAAAATTCAAAAAAATTATAAATGAAAGAAAATTTTTTTAATTTACAACCACTTTCAAAATATCTTTAAAAAATCTTCAAGAAAAATTTATTACGCTCTGCAAAATTTGGTAGATTATCAAAATCTAACTTTACTTCGATAATAACGCAATTCTTTGTTTTATATAGGTGAAGGTGCTTAGTCCACATCATATAAGTAAAGACCCTAGTCCAATCCTGCAAAACGAAGGTAGTCCGAACGGAAATATTCAAGGTGGGGGTGTGGTAGATCTACGAATGAAACACCACCAATCCGAATACAATGCACTGGGTAATTTCACTCCCGTTGGGCAACCTCTTCCTACACAAAGCGGGCGCAGTGTCGAAAATTACCTAAATCAAATTGAGGCACTGCCTCTGGTATCGCCGCCCAAGGAACCCGAACCTCAAGACAGTAATTTTGTCGGTACGATCCAACAGCGTGCGTCCATTATTGCAACTGGTCGACAACAACTGCAACAGCAGTCTGCGAATATCATGGCAGCAAATGGCTCCTCTGGCACGACGGACTCTCTCGTTACTCCAAATGCAGAAACACACCAGATCGTTTCGCCTCTACGGTCGCTTAATACAAGTCCACTCACTATAATGGGACACGTATCTACAGTCGTGGAACACGAGACGTTATCAAGTCCACAGCAAAGTAACAGACCTAGTCCACCAGTGCCTGTGAAGACTATGCTTTTGGAAGCCCTGCTTCCAAATCAACAGCCTCTCTCGATCTCTCCAAGCAACGTTAATTCAGCTCCTTCGAATGTAGGTTCTGAACAGACTCCTCAGGATAATTTACTTACAACGATCAACGCCGCTTTGTTACCATCGATACAGGAAGCACCGACCGTCACTGTCCCCAGTGCAAGCAACGGCACTGTCAGCGTTGCCTCCCTCAATCCTCTTCAGGTAGGCATTTAAATAAAAAATTAAATTTAATTAAGAGAGCGGTGTACTAGAGATTCATTTTGTTTGCAGGTTTCAAGCGAAGTGATGCCTCGAGCTTCTGAGCACTTGCAACTCCAAAGTCTATCTCAGCAAAATGTGGTCACGATGCAACAGCAAGTTCAACAGGTCGAGCAAGTCGTCGCTCAGGCTCAGCAGCAGGTGGAACAAGTAGTCGCTCAAGCACAGCAACAGGCCGTACAGGCAGTGCAACAAGCGCAGCAGCAAGTCGTGCACCAAGTTGTACAACACGCTCAAGTTGTCCAGCAGGCTGTACAGCAAGTACAAGCCGTGCAACAAGTCCAAGCAGTACCAGCTGTTCAGCAGGCTTTTCAGCAAGCCACCCAAGAAGTCGTTCAGCAAGCCGTTCAGCAGGCCACTCATGAGGTAGTTCAACAAGTGCAAGCCGTTCAACAGGCTGTTCAGCAAGCGCAAGCAGCCCAAGCTATGCAGCAAGCTGTTCAACAAGATATCGGTTCCATGCTGAATCAACCTGCTGGCTTTGTAGCGGAAGCCAGTTCTGTACTAGCCAGTGGCGCTGCTCAGGAACCTTGTCAACAAAGACTGACAACAGCTGCCGAACAGGCTATTAATAATGTCATTACTAATGCCACTCAAGACATCATCAATAACAGACCTATAACTACCACCACAGCGCACGCCATCATTGCAACCAAAAATATACTCAATAGCGTTGCGACGCAAAGTGCTCAGCTTATGAACACTGCAATGGAGGGAATTCTTCCCAAATCTCCATCAGGTCAAGGGAATATTGTTGATCAAGTCAGGAACAAGTCTCCTCCTAGGACGACGATTCCAGTATCTGCTAATAGACAGAATATGACTAATAACATTCAAAACGTCAGTGGCGGTACGAGCAATCCGAATGGGAGGAAACCTGAAGATACCGAGGGAATGTTGCCACAGGAATTGACTTCAATGTCGGAACATGATCTCTTGAGTTACATAAATCCAAGCTGTTTTGATCCACAGGATGGATTTCTTATGTAGAGATGTAAAAGTTGTGCCGGGAATTAAAACCTTAAATTGCTCTGCCAATGAGTAGAATGCAATTTAATCGAGTCGGAAAGTAAAGTTTATCAAGAAAAAAATTTTCCAACTGGTATAAATTCAACAGACATATTATTCCTAGAAAGAAGTTTATAGATTGCATGGCCACTGACTGTATCAATCTCTTCATCTATTAAGGTTGATAGTGTAAAACTAATGTCGACTCAGTTTGAGCCCAGAGATAGTGAAGAAGAAAACTGCGGAAATTGAGTGGAGAAAAAATTTGTTTGAACGAAAGACTTAATCTTCTTTGCTACTCCATGGCTCGAATGTACTTGTTCTATGTTACATTTCCCGAAGACAAGAGGATTCGCAGCCCAGATAAATCTTAAGAAGATTCCGGCAAGATTCCACTCTAACTATTGGTAAAGAATTATTATTATATTGATAAGCACGACGGGCGCAGAGCGCGACAATTAGATATCCTTGTACTTTTTTTTTTTTGTCAGGACGTAATGATAATTATTTATCTGTGTTCGTGCCAGAATAACGAGGTGCCTTTCCAAAGCGAAAAGTATTTTCGCAGGGGATATTCTGTTTTTAAGTGAAAGAAACTATTAATATAACTTAAAGATAGATATCCTACTGACCCCACTCAACGAAGAACTTTGTACAGAGCAGCTGAATTGAGTGTAGCCATTTTATGATAACCGCATCTTGATGAGGATGTAATTCTATGAATTGTTGAACGCTTCTTTGACTTGATTTCATTACGTATAATGGATCATCTTTGTTGTTTAGTTTCGTTTGGTATTTTTTTCCGCAAACGGGAAAGGCTTGAATTTCACGGGACTAGCCGTGGTGTTGTGTCTTTTTCATTCGCGCACGTTACTTATATTGTTTAATAATTGAATAATTTGTTATTAATTAGCCGTGAGCCAATTATGTGATTATGTTGATGTTATCAACGATTAGTAAAGAAATATAACAGAGATTATATTATATGTCATTGTGAAGAGTGAATAATGAAATTATATATGGAAACAGAAATATATAAATAAAAAGAAATAAATATATATATTTTGTACGTTTACCCAAAGAGAGAAAACACATTCATATAAATGTAAAAGTGAGCTTATCAAACACACTATGAGATCCATTTGCATACAAGTCCTAAGTCTTCAAGTTGGTTCACATCAAAACTACTCTCCTTTAGACGTTTATAGAGACTTACCGGCGTCAATTGCTGGAAAACAGATTTTGTATATGAAAGGCCGGTGCATATTTGTATCGAAATATATATTTTGTATCTGTCATGAAACTGTATCGAAGCAACTCAGTGTTGTACCCGTAAACCTAAGTGTGCGCGCACGCCCGGTAAATAAAATATATTACTAGTGCTGCTAATATTTGTGGTATGAACTCTATTCTACACTATGTTCACACCAGCAGCTCTTACAGTTTACCTTCGAGAATGAATCCATCAGCTTGTATCATCGATAAAATGATATCATTTTAATAAATGTTTCGAAAACAAACGTTTCACACTATATTCAATTTCACTAATTACTAATAACCTGCTAATCTAAATTTTATCATTTAAATTTTATTCATTTATACACGTTTGCAAAATTATATAATCATATAAAATATAAAATTTTATTTACAAAGTTTTAGTCCAGATCACCAATAGACGTCCAACTGCCCTCTTGACCTTTTACTCTGCCTTCTTTGTTTAATTTCTGTAGGTGATGACCCACATTCGATGATGCTGCGAGCCACAAACTTTCTGGAGTTGTCTAAAAGTAAAAATATTATATTTAGAATAATTTAGACTTTAAAACATTTATAAATCTAGACGAGATTAACAAAATGTGTTAAGACAACTGCAAACTATACCAAAATCTAAGGATACTCACTTTATATACCTTCTTCACTATGTCCATTTCAGACATAGGTTCATTTTTCTCCTTTAGAGCTTGAAGAATTTCTTCTTCTCGTTGGAGACGATGGTCGATGTAGTATTGAATTCGTGGGAGTGGATTATCAATTACAGGACCATGACCAGGATAAATCAACTTTGGTTCCATCTGCAGAATATTTTTTAAGGAAATCATGTAATCGTGTAGGTCGTCAAAAACTGCAGTTCCTTCACCAAGAATGCAATCCCCACTGAAAATGGCGTTTTCTTTTGGCATTAAAAGACAATAGTGATCAGTCGTGTGACCTGGAGTGTACTTTACTTGTAATTTGCCACCCACCACTTCGACCCACTGATCATGGACCAAAGATTGCCATTCAATTAATTTTTCCTCTTCTGAGATTTCAACATCCTGAGGAGATCTTGGCAGTTTCCAAACAGTTGCTGGTTTATTGTTTTTCGATTTTAGAAGCTTTTGGATGGAAGGTACTCCACCGATGTGATCATGATGCCAGTGTGTGATTAACATGTGTTCTATCGTTGCATTTTCGCTATCTAAAACTTCACCCAGTAATTTTGTATAGGCTGGTGTGTCTGCATCTCCGGAGTCAATTAATACTCGCCTGAAAGATAAAATAGTATAATAAAAATTACTGAATTCATTAAATTATTAAAAAACTTCAAATTATATTATTCAAAAACTGCTAAAGATAACAATTTTTTTATTTGAAAATTAATATAATTGATAAAAAAATGTATTGTCACTTTCCGGTGAAAATTGAAGCCTTCTGTATCTGATTCTTAAAATTTCGAATTACGTGATTGCTTTATAGGTAATTAATCACTAATTCCCTGAAGATGCTGTAGATAAACAAAAATAAGCGAAAAATTATGAAAGAACACGCAATTGTTGCAAGATGGGTAATAAATTTGAAAAATCATTGTTACCTATCTCCATTTCCAACAAGGTAGGTATTTGTACCTTGAAGAGTCATCGGTCCAGGATTACATCCTAGGATTCGAATAACGTTATTTGATAGTTTCGACACTAATGGAATAACCGTCAGAGACGTCATGTTGACATTTAAACCAAGTCGCAAAGTCAGTACACATCATCGCAATTCACATCACAGAGCAGTCTTGGGTCTTGAGTCTACGTTCACGAAACCAACACAAATTCTTTCTATCTACGTATATAACTTAACACTAAACAAGCATGCGCGCGCTGCAAGCACGATTAAGTTCTTTTTTTATAGTACACTTAAAATAGATAAAACATATTCTGTATTATAAAAATATTATTAAATTCCATATAAATTCCAATGTTGCTTAAAAGAACTTTAAATGTTTACAAAATATTTATCTACATATATTCATTAACTATTCTAAGATTCTTTCAAATACATAATATAATTGATTTACATTCAGGATTTCTCAAAATGACTATTTCTCAACTAATGCCTTTTACTTGTTTTCTCTCCTCAAACATATCCAATTTGTAGTAGAATCGTAAGAATCTTTGGCGACTTCCTTCTGGCCTGGGTGATATGGTATGTGCCAACCACTTTCATCATTCTGTGGGACTAATTCAAATTTCGTAGGAATCATTACTTGCCATTTTCTTAAATTAACCTTATATTGATGCGAGAGTTGCCACTTTTTGAACAATCCTTGCATATTTACTGGCAATTGATATTTTTGTTTACGCATTAAATCCATAGATAAAAAGCACGTCCTCATGCCGCCATACAAGGTAGCATACAATAAATGTACATCATCTGAAGAGCTAAATTTAGTTTTGAAAAAATAATTGTTTACGATCCTCCTCAAATATTGCATTAAATTAATGATCTATATTTTACAAACTCACCTATTATCTACAAAAAACATTTTTGAATTATGCCTTGCGTAATCCATGTATTTCCATTTCAGCATATGCTGTCGTCCAAGTAAGAGAATTTTTTTTTTTTTATTAATAAAATGTTCCATAGCCTTCGATAGCTAAAAAGAATAGAAATGAATAAAGAAAGCATTTAAAATAGAAAAAGAAAATCATAAATATTTTTTAATTAATAACAAATAATTATGTAAAAGCAATTCTTACTCGATAAGCTCTTTGACTAGTAGACTCATTCTCTAGACGACCGACCATAGCAACGTTTAGTCCATCAATTACGATATCGTATGGTTTTGCTTCTTCCAAGAACTTCATAAATTTCTTAAATTCTTTAGGTGTAGAGTTGTAGTACACATTCCCCCCTACAAGTACCTTCTCCATAAAGAATTTAGACATCTCATCAAATTCTTCTTTTGTGATTACTGGTGCTTGTAACTGATGTGAACAATTCAGACACCGACCCCTAGATAATACAAACAACACATTTCATTAAATCCTTTCAAAAATATAAAAAATTCGGATAAGCAATATTGTTAGGAACGTACAAGCGACTAATTGATGTTTGAGTATGCGTGTATCCTAAGTCTTTTAAAGCATTTAAGTAATCATTTAATATATGGCCAACAATTATTATGTCAGTCTCCTTAAGGAACTCAAACATTTTTAAAAGGTTTATTTCAAGTTCTCTTTTATCTTTGAATGCACTTAAACAGTACTCCAAGTATGAATAATATGCTTCTGAAAGAATAGGATTATTTTTTTGATTCGCTAAATGCATATATTTCCATCCAATATCTGTTTTCCCACGACGAAAAGCAGCTGCGATAATTGTTGCTAATGGCGTGGCACAAATTTTCGAAGACATTTCAATCATGTTCAATAAATCTATTGATTCCTCCCACCTATCGGTGAGACACAAGCCGTTGATAAATCTTTCACATGATTTTACATCTAAGACAGGATATTTTTTTCGCACGTAATCATACGTGGCATAGATTTCCTTTTTTTCTGAATCCGTAAGCAGAGATTCCTTTGATTGGAACATTGATACATATTTTCCGGCAATGTATAAATTAATTTCATAATTTTTGCCTTTTAAAAATTGTACATATGATACGAAAGCATTTGGATTGAACTTAGTACATAAATTTCCAATTTTAGCATCGATATTTTTTTCATTAACGTAGTCACACTGAAGCAGTTCGTCACGAGCTTGTTTCCAGTCTTGTTCAGTTAAAAGCTTTTTCGAATGCAGAAGTTTTATCAAATTTATGTCATGGTTTATAGGAAGATCAAAGGACTCTCTTTTTTTTGTTTGTGCATATTTACCATTACTGTGTATGAAACGGACATTATGGAAACTTCGAATGAGGCAACGTGTTAGAAAAGACATTTTCACCTGTAAAAATTTATACTTTTAACTTATAACATTAAAAATTTAGCTATTGAAGTAATATTTCAACATTTCGAACATTTTAAACTTTATTTTTTGATGATTGATTTTTAAATAAAAGCGTCAGTTTATAATTCAATAATATAGGAATCTTGAATCTAAAATAAGTAAATAAATATCTTATTTACTTATAAATATACGAGCGCTGATTTTCAAAAAGTAAATATTAATTAATAAATATCACTAGAATCATCAGAAACAATCAGAAAATGATAATAGTTCAAATTTAACAAATAAATCGGATATTATTATTTAAATAAGCATTAAAGTATACTAATTTTTATTAAAATTAAATTTTCTTACTTATTTATTTGTGTCCTTTAAATAAATTTAATCCAATTTCAGTAATTCTACTTATAATATCGGATATTTGAGGTTATATCACATGTCGTCTATTGTTGTTCCTGTTGTTCATTCTCAGATGTTTCTTCGGTTTATCTGTAAATCAATGTCAAATGAGTTTACAGAAGAAATTAGATATCTTTTTATATAAAAATAACATAAGACTTGTCAATAACTACACCTTTTTTAATTATAACTGTATATAGATAATACCTTTAAATCAGCCCTCTGGCACTTGCTATCCGGTCAATGCTATAAAAGTGTCACGAGAGTTGACTGAAGCCGAGTGGCGGCGCTG
>JAUESH010000015.1:335616-363271 GCA_032275165.1 Synergus magnus | reverse complement strand
TTTTTAATTTAAAAATTTGTTAATTTATTATTAATAATTAATAATGATATTACAATATTAACGTAATATTCTTATTTGCCAGTTAAAATAAATATTAATATCAATATTTAAATGATGATAATAGTATTTCAATTTGAATTTCCCGCTGAAATTCAAAGCGAATTTTCGTAAAAAAAACTCCAGCATTTCACCTTTTTCGAGAGTAAGGCTTGCTTTAAAAGATATATAAAAATTTCTTGATTAATATTCCGTTAAAAAAATGCGATAAAATAATTGTTATTAGGAGAAAATTGAAACTTCACGTTTTTTCCCATGTATTTTTTTTAATTTCGGCCTGAAGTACACCCAGCGCCGCTACTCGGCTTCAGTCAACACATGGTACATTTTCATTTCAGAGTGCCAGGGGGCTGCTTTAAATGTAGGCATTTTTCGCTGTTTTTCGCTGACGCGTGGTTACGCGTCACACGCGTGGTTAGTCGTTAGCACTATATACATATAAAAGTTGGCTGCTGCGCGCTCAGCGCGCGTTTGCTTTCCATTGGTCAAAATTTGGCGCGCGATTCAAAATCGAATTAATTTAATTCGATTTTGAATCCTGCGCCAGATTACTGCCAATGGCAGAATTTCTTCAGCGGGAAGCCAACGCGCGCAGCGCGCAGGCAACCAACATTGGGCATGGGTACAGAGCTACAGAGGGTCTAGAGACAGTGTGGCAACCTACCGGAAGCCGCCATTTTTCTTCTGGTTCGCCGTGGCGGGGTGGGACTTTTTAAATTACACACACACACGCGCACTGTGTACACACGTGCCTTTGCTACCAACACATACTAACAAATCTATATATATAGAGGAAGTCCGGAAAAAATGGCGGAGCCAATCAGCAAGAGGTATACATGTTTTCACGCGAGGTCAAACTCGTTTGCCACACTGTCTCTAGACCCTCTGTAGGCATGGGCAGTGCAATTAAAAAAACCCCAATGGCGGTTTTATTAAAACCTTGAATTACTTCTATTCTTCGTTGACACTATACCTGCTTTATAAATCTTTTTAAATCTCTTAAATTTTTTGAAATCTTTAGAAATAACTTAAAATCTTTTTGAATGTCTTTAAAATCTTTTAAAATTTATTGAAATCGCAAAAAGATATTATGTAAAATCCTTTGAAATCTTAGAATTTTTTTTTTTTTTTTGAATACTTTAAAACCTGTTATATCTCCTAAAAATTTCTATAAAATCTATTGAAATCACTTAAATCCCTTTAATTAAATCGTCTGTAATCTGTTAAAATATTTTAAAAAATATTTGGAAATCTTTTGTAATCATTTGAAATTTGCTGAATCTAATGAAATATTTCGAAATATCTTGAAATCTTTGAAATTTTTGAATTTATTTTATATCCTTAAAATTATGCACTCTGTTCGAGACTTCCCGTTTATAGAAAATATTTTTATGATAGGATTGTTTTTGAAACTAAAATCAAATTTTTGAAGATTAGAATATGTTTTAACATAAGATTTTTAAAAATTATCATAAGCATAAATGATTGACAAAGGCACGCGTATGACATTCTAGTATATAAATTACATATATTGATATATAGTGAGAATGAGTAGATAACATATGAGCGACTGATAACGAAGAGAAGTTTGCAGTTGCCCACACTTGCCAGTCTGTGCCCATCTGTGCCAGTCGGACGTCGAAGACTTATCATGGAGGAGTCCGCTTTTGTTTGTTCTTTAAAATCTCTATTTTGTTTCCTGTACCAGCGAAGGGAAGTTTGAAAACATAAAATTAAATTTCTCGTGGAATGCAACTATATTTTTATAGTGAAGAATCTCGTTGCTTGAGACATGTGTATAACTTTTATACATTCGAACAAAGCAGGTATCTGTTGAAAGCAAGGAAAAGTTTAAGTACGCATAAACAATATATAAAACACTCTTAAAAAATGTTGTGACTCATAAAATATAATATAAGAAAAATTTAGTCATTAAAAAGTGTGAAAATTGTAGGAGAGAAAGGAAAATATTTTTGAATGAAAAAAAATAGTATTACTTTTTGATTGTTTGTAATTATATTATTTTTGATAATCTAAAAATCACAAAGTTTCCAATACAGGTGGTAGATTGAATCAAAGATCTTTGATTGAATGTATGTATTACATATCCATAAAGTAATCGGACTATTAAACGCGTAGAATATGTATAAAAAATAAATATGTATATGCAAGCAGGAAAAATATTGTTGCTTGTGAAATTAAGTTGATAAGATAAATTTAATATCAATAATTATTACGTATTCAATGACTTTATTTTTTTAAACCAAATTTTTCTAATTCTATTTTCTATTGCATTAATTATTAACTTAGGTTTGCAAAAATTTAATTATTTTTGATAGCAGAAATCTTTAAGAGCTCGTTTCTTAAATTAAGAAAAAAATTCTATTAAATAAATAGAGAAATTAATTAAATTAACTGAAGATGAGTAGCGGATTAACTTATAACGTTTTATCTTTTTTTTTTGCTCTTATCAAGCGTATCGTGCTCTCAAAATACATGCTGTGTAATGAGCTGCTTGTAACTTTGAAGAATTTTTATCTCACCCTTACAAATGAAATATCTGTATCCACTATTTACTTTCAGCTGCTCTAATAATTGTGACGTTTAATAATGTTTTAAATAACTTCGAGAATAGCTTCAAATTTTCAAAACAAAAAATTGCAAAACCATAAAAATTGAAATTTCTTTGCAGATGAAAATGGAAAATTATACTTCGAGTGACTCGGACTCAGAGTCTGGAAGTAAAACTTTGGATCTCTCTTACTTAATGCTGGATACAAAAGTGTTAAATGAACATTTTATTTGCACAAATTCTCCGGAAAATGTGGAGACAATGCTTCTTCATCAAAATCGTCTGAGTATAATTCCCTTCAGCATAGTCAGATTCGTTAATTTAACAACTTTAGATATATCAAATTGCGGTTTGAACCAGTTACCAGATTTTCTTGGTCATCTCTCCATCACTTGTCTCATCGCAAAAAACAACAATTTGGCGAATGATTCCCTACCAAAAGAGTTCGAAAATTTGCCAGACTTAAGAGAATTAAATTTGAGTGGAAACAGACTCACGGAATTTCCTGAACAGATTCTTGATCTCATGGAATTAAAATATTTGTACTTGGGCGGGAACTCTATTTCAGAAATCACTAAAGATGTTTGGAAGCTACAACGGTAAAGATTAATTAAATTAAAAAATTACATTAATTAATTATTCAAATAATAACTAACAGAAGCTTAAAATTAAAGAAATTTCTAATTTTAGATTGCAAATATTGTCTTTGGGTGGTAATAGATTGGTGGAAGTTCCATCTACTTTAGGCAGGTGTACAGCTTTGCAAGCTCTAGTGCTTTGTGATAATATGCTCGAAAGTCTTCCCAGTTCGATAGCCAATTTGAAAAATTTGAAATCATTACTTCTTCACAAAAACAGATTGAGGACTCTTCCCACTGAAATTATTACCCTTAAGTGTCTCACAGAGGTATGCCTTTATAATATAAATGTCTTATAACATAAATTTAAATTACACTAGACAGTTTTTTTGTCATAATTTTTTATTTTCATCGCAAAATATATCCGGGCCTAATTATTTATATTTTTTTCAGCTTTCTCTTAGAGATAATCCACTAGTCGTGAGATTTGTGTCTGATATGACACATGATCCTCCTTCATTATTAGAACTTGCAGCCAGAGTTGTTAAATCCAATGACATTGCTTATGATGGAGAAAATATACCAAGAAACTTGATCGAATATTTAAATAGTGGCCATCGGTGTGTCAACGTTAATTGTCAAGGTAACTTATGAATTGAAAAATATTTTACTGTAAAATTAAAATAACTTCAGTTGGTATAAGCAATATAAAAAGTGTATCTTTGATTTGTTATTTATTTTTGTCCAGGTATATTTTTCGATAACAGAGTGGAGCATGTAAAATTCGTAGATTTTTGCGGTAAATATCGTTTGCCCTTATTACAATACCTCTGCAGTAGTAAATGCATCGGTCCACGTGATGGTGAAGAAGAAATGGTTAGCGGTGCTATGATCAGAAAAGTTCTTCTTGGTTGAAAAAATAATCTGAGCAATGGATAATAATGCAATAAAAATATCTCACGTTTTTTTTATTTAAAAGCTAAATTTTGAATTAAATCTGATATGTTTGTTTTTTCTTCATGGAGTTTAAAATAATTTTATTCAGCCCCATGAGTAATTAAAAATTTTGTATAGGTTTATAAGTTCAATTAAAAATTGTGATGTTTTACACGGAATAGTTTTAATAAAAGTATGAATTAAAAGGTACAGAAATAAGCTCATATTATTGCAGATCACATTAATTTGTTCAAAGATCTATTTTGTAACTATTTTCTATATTTTTAAGATTGTATTAATTATAAGTAGACGCCACAACTTCTTTATATATGAACCTAGGGTTAAAAAAAAAACTATATATTGAAATTATATTCGAAATTTTATATTAATTTATTTAATTACTATATCCGAAACTTTCACCAAGAGTTATAATGACTTTTTATTTCTGAACTTTCTAACTTTTTATTCTAAGAACTGCTTGTGTGACCGCTGGCTAAGGATGGAGAGAGATGCAGTTTGAATAATGTTATTGTTAATGTTTTATTGTTAAATAAACCACAAAAATGTACATAATAGTAACTTCATATTGTAGTAACTATGTAAGATTCGAGTCGAGAAAAACTGAGATCAAATAAAAAAAGGAAGAAACACGATGGTAGATATTTATAATTATTTATATTTATAGAATGACAGTAATAATCATAATGATCGTCATAATAATAATAATAATAATAGTAATAATAATGATAATAATAATAATAGTAATCATAATTAATAATAGTCGCTACAATTATCGCATAGTATAATTATATAATTATACATACATATACATATTCATATATATGTCTCTTTATCTATATTATATACATATATATGTATGTATATGCTCTTTATGTATTTCCATCTACTTTCCTTTTTTCCAGAACTTTTGCCAAAAATTTGACAAACACCACGTGATTAGGTGTTTCTCTCCACTAGTATTCGCTTATATATCTCTTCCCATCTCTCTCATTCACTCATTCACTCATTCACTCAATTACAATATTCACACATATTTATCTCATAGGCTTCTTTTTTTCGTAGCCTGCGTTGTAAACATTTTCACGCGTAGCTAGGTATTAAACAATTTATCTAATATCATACATTCACGAGTAAGATTTTCCCAAGATTCATTCCGTCTTGGATTCTTTCGGCCGTTTTACAGTCGTCGTTCCTTGATCCTCTCGTCTTCTTTTTGCATATAATGCGTACAAGATTGGGCGCCATTTGACCAAGGATTCAGCAATTTATTCCTGCCTCTAACCTTGTCTGCCCTTAGATTTAGAAGCGACGAATTTTTCAAAAATCCCGATTTTTGCGACTTTTGGAAAAGAACTATTCATTAGCCACTTTTGAAACATTAATTATAAGTCCAATAACTCTTTTGGGGAACTGCAATTGTATTTTGAAATTTGAATTTGCCGCCTTCCATTGCGCATGCTCCATAGATTCCAGTGATACCAAGGTATTGATATCGTAGAGGGAATCCCCCCTTTTTTCATCGTTCTACAACATTTCGAATTTTTCAAAATCAAAATAGTTCCACGTTTTACATATGAATTAAAATTGTTTCCAATTATTTATCTAAATTCGATAATATCCATTTTTTTCTAATAGCGATAGTGCCATAGCGATAGTAATACGTTTGAATTTAAAAAAGAAAACATTTAATTTCTAATTAGTTTGCCTAATATTTGTTAATGCAGACGATTTTAATTCAATTGAAAATGGTTTTTGAAATTTCTTTCATCAAAAAATCGGTATTTTTACCAATCTTCAATAAATGATTAAAATCGTCAATTCGCTCTATAGTAATTTTTCTTTCAAAAGTCGAAAAAATTTGATCGGAGTACCTTTTTTTTTGTGCAATTCGTCATTATTTTTTTAATGATATAGGTACACGTATTTAAAAGAGGCATTTGCGAATCGTTTGGTACATATTGTAAAAACGCAACGATTTTTTTCTATCTTATATGTTGCGCAATGTTGCTTCTTTTATAAAGAGGTCGATTTTAATCTCTTTCATAACAAAGAGTACTTAAAACTCTTGTACGCTTCTGAAGAGGATGTCCGCAAAAAATTGGATTTAGTGACTGAGAGTTTAAACAATTTGTATAATTGTTTTTTTTTTTGTCGAAAAAACAGTTTTTTGCCCTCTACATTTTTTGGGACAATTGCGTAGAAAAACTTTTACTGATTCGAGAGCTTGAAACTGGATTATTTCACAATATAAACACATATATATATATAACAAGCAAGAATCAGTGACTGGAACCGACAAGACCATTTAATTTATTCTAGATAACTAAAAAAAATATTCATAATATTAGACTAAAAATAAATTTTATATCTGCAGAATTTTTATTTAATTAAAGAACCTGTCTATTTATCCCTTATAATTTCTATATTGCTTATAGGTATTGCAAAATTAACAAATTTAATTCAGTTTAGAGAAAATCGCCGAATTACTGAATTATTACCAGAGGAAATCCTGAGCGAATTTCCAAAAATAACATGTTAACTGAGTTGATAAAACAGGAAAATAAAATGAATGTAACATTTTCTTCAACTAAACGAAAAAATTATTTATTACCATATTTCTTTTAATATGTATATTTTGTTTTTATTAAAAGCAATTTTATGCAATTTTTATGTAAACAAAAATTCTCATAGATTCCAGTTTCCGATAAATACACTACTTCCGAGTAAAGTGTATATTTGCGGTTCTTATGCAATGAAAACAAAATAATTTGTTTTATTCTTTTTACTACCTGTACTCCTCTTCGATGTTGCTTAAACATTGTTGCTTCTTATGATACAGCTGCCATCGGCGTTGCCTACTTACATTGTTTATTAGTCTACATTATTTAACGTGTTTATTTTTTTTTGCCTTCGTTTAGCCTATGTACACAGAATAAAATGACATTATATCGACAGTGTGAGGAGCCCAGAGTGTTACACGCGTGCCAATGTTTCCCCTCAAAGGTACTTTATCGCTAATTTGCGTAACATCGAGTGAATCTTCATCTGTGCAACCTTTGGCATTCCTACGTTAATTTTATCGTAAATTAATTACATCTAAGTTTCGAGTTATCTTCCGACAGCACTTATTTTACGCATTTAGCAGTTTCGTATGTACAGGTGTTATAACTTTTTTTTTCTGTTCGCAGTTTCTCGAGGTTATTCACTCTCTCAAATCTCCAGTTTCTTTCATCTAACTAACTTTACCTTTCGAAATATTAGATGAAGAAAATTCGTCAAAAATATAAAAACTCGTTAGGTATTTTATTTACCTTTTGAATGTAGGAGTAACAATCTAGATTAAAAAATATTTTTAAACTATTCCATAAATCGAAATTTTATGCATTTCGAAGATATATGTTTCATATTATTTTGCACATTTCAAACCACACTTTTCACACCGCGCTATTTGAAAACCAGAAAACAGCAGCAATCGAAAGTAGAACTGTTTTTTTTTACCCTCGTAACTGCAATGTTCATTTTATTTATCGTAAGATTATTAAAGTAACAAGAAAAGTAAATGCCTTCGAATTTCAAAACTTGAAAATTTAAAACTTTTATATTGCATTTCGTGTTACTTTAATATATTAGTAAAAATTTCTAGGTCAAAATAGAGAAACTGTTACGGCTTAAAGAAAACTGTAAGGAAAGAACTCGACAGTTTCTCTCAGCTTGAAAAGTAACTCGAAAATATTTTTACTCGCAGCCTTGGTATCAAGTTAGGATTCCGAATAATTCTCTGACTTGGGTTTTTGCAAACTACAGCAAGAACGATATTCAATAATTCAATGTATATACATATGCACAGTCACACACGGTCACACATGTACATAATATGCGCACATATCGATATAACTTTAATTAATTTATTAATGATATAAACAATTATTACATTTATATTTCGCTAGATTTTAAGAAATAGAAGCTAAATGACGTGGAGCGAAGGAGAGTCGGAGATCGTGACGAAGGTGACCAGAATCTCGAGTGAGGATATAGCATTAAGAGTCAATGTTCTCTAATCGCATTTTCGTTTTCTTTACACAACAACGGCGATTCTATAATTCATAATTACTATTATTAAAATTATCTGCATATATATAAAGTATTTATATAGACTTTCGGTTTTTACACGGGCTCTTCCCCCCTGTCCCAAATATTGGTTTCTACGTAACTGTAGTTATGCAGAATCCAAGCATTGCTCGATTAATGCAAGAAACGCCGATCGACTCAATCGAAATAAATCGTCCTCTCGGTTTGTTCTGCGCTGCTCGTTGGCAACTGCCTTCACAGTCGCCAAGTTTATACGCGATCACGCGTAAATGTTCTCTTAAAGAAAGTACATAAGATTCAAACTAATTCAAGTGAATTTATTTATTATAGTTTATATAATTACGATTACGATAAATAATAATCAACATTCTATAATCGAGCCGTGTACCAATAATTTTTTTCGTGATTCCAGACCTCTTCTGAGTTTATTGATTCTCGTTGCCTGAAATTCGAAAGAACTTCCATGTTACATGGAGCGCTCGTACAATTCGAGTAATCAGTGTTAATCATTTTTTGTTTGTACTAAGACGACGCGCTAGCTGCTTTGAATTACAGATCCGAATTGTCGCGAGCGATGTTTAAAATGAATTACAAATATCACAAAGTCTCCAGCGAGTACTTCTGATTTCTGAGCCACAGAATAGGACTGATTGACATTCCGAAGAAAATATATGTTCACCGTTAAAGCACGCAGCGAAGAATTCAGAGGATTCAAAAATCCATACGATCGGGGGAAGGGTTAAATAATTTAGGCAGAACCTGAGTAAGGCTGTGTCCATAAAATTAATCGTTAAAATTTTAATGAATCTATCAACATGGATAAAAATCTAAAATGAATCCTAAGGTCTTTCTACCTCTCTCAAAATAGTTTGTTTTTTCTTTTTTTAAATTCTTTTCACTTTTCACTTTAGTCGCAAACTCTGACACTTTCCTCGCCCCTCCCCTGAAAAGGAACTAAATAAGTTGCGCCTTATTTTTCTCAAAATGATATGTAGACCGGGTGCTTTCGAGGTTGCGGAGCTAGTGGCTAATGTACAAAAGACAATTGTTGACGTCTGCAAGTCAGAGGTTCCAAAGGGAAAAAACCCGTAGTCTATGTACAATATAAGGCATATACAAACACACAAATCTTCGAGGTCGACTGCTTCTGCAAAAGTCGTTCTCTACTTCTAATCTGTTGTTCGCATCAGAAATATTCAAAGCTTTGCGTGCGCTCTTTTTCAAACGATTGCGTATCGAAGTTTACTTAAAGGTAAATCGCTCCTCTAATACAAGTAGAAGTTCGTCGCGTTGGGTGAAAAAATTTAGGAAGCCTAATCTATAAAAAGTTATAGTCTAACGAGTCGACGTGACAATTACAGCGCGAAGGGTTTCCTGAATGTCTGCATAAACTGGAGAAAATTCCTTGAAAATATTTTCTAAAACTATTAAAATCTTAAGTTTGAATTTTGAAGCCCCTTTTCCGAGAATATTTATATTCAAAGCACTTAAAAATTATAAAGTCTTTCGATTAAAATAACTAGTTTTAACATGTAAAATTTTATTTAAAAATTTATGGAGAATTTCATGTTTTCCAGGTGAGTAAACAGCCCGTAATATAATTAATACAGGAGCGAGAGCGTGTGCAACGGTTAGAATCGACGAAATGTGAACGACGCAATATGGATGTTTAGTAGTCATGTTTCGACGATAACTTGCAGACTAACCATGAATTGAGTTTCATTTAGCTCGGTACAGGAGTTGGAAAACTCTGAAAATCCATCTTTTCCAGTCCAACTCAATAAAAATTACCTTCGATTCTTACATGCGAAGATGTCTTTTTTTCATTTATTTTTTTTTTTTTTCGTAGAATTTAGATGCAAAAAACGCAAGTGTTCAGTCTTTGCGAGCGAAGCTTCTTGCGAGTGGATTTGAATGTTTGCCCAGCAACCTGCGAGCTGGATTCATACTCAGCGACGCACCGAACTACTATAGGGAGTAGATTACACAATTCTCAAATAGTTGGCGCATTTCAACCGTTACTGTTAGAGACTTCGAATGAGTTTTTCATATATACACTGAATTAAAACTACCGATCACGCAAGTTGACGTTGAACTGGGCATGCGTGCGAAACAAGAGCGATAGCCTATTGGAAGGAATTTTGAGATGTGCAGGCGGGGCTCAAGGTCAACCGCGGCGGAGTGGCGTTGAGTTTAATTTACATAGGGACATCCTCCTCAGAAGGTCGATGATCTCACCGCCTTCTTGGGATTTAAACTAAAGTGTATCCTTGCAACGCAACGTTAGAAAAGAAATTTAAGCCATAGTTGATTGGCTGGGGTCTGTATTTTGTGTGATGGAAGGTGTATTGGTGTTGACGTTGGTATCACTAGAATCACCGCTGGCCCCTGCGGTAGCACTTGTGGCTTCGGATTGATTTCCAGTGGTTTCCAAAGTCTGCATGTGCGCGGGTATCAGGATAGAATTTAGTTCCTTCTGAATGCTCAATTCGTGTTCGGTAAAGTTGAAAAGTGGAGGAAGCTCCCGAGAACTGGGCAATCGGGTGTCCGGGTCTCGCAGCTCGTCGAAGAAGGAATGCGCACAGGCTTGAAGAGGTGTCATTCGTAACGATGGCGTGTACTCCAGGAGTCGAGCGACCAATTCCATCGCTTCCGGTGGGGTGCGTGCTCTGAAAACCTGAAAACAGAGAGAAAATTGTTTAAACAAATTGGAAACTAAACTTTTACTAGAGGGCATTAGTTTTCAACCACATAGTACGTGACCTCCGTCCCTCTGCGACTTGGCAGACAACTGTTTAGCTGTTTTTCATTAAAATTAACGAAAAATTGTTTAACCCTTTCCGTCACGTGGCTTCTCCTCATTCCTTTTGTTTCGCACGAGCTCGAGTTGGCTCCTTGCGACGGCCTCCCGGCCAATTCGGATTTTTCCTGAAGGAAAGGGTTCAACATTATTTTTCGACTTTCTATTATTAATAAGAAATGTATCGTACTTAAACATTTTTATTTGAAAGAAGTTTTGAAAAGTTTACTTAAAAAATGTTTTAAATTTCCTAAAAATTAATAATTATAATTTTGAGAGCAGTTTTTGAAAAGTAGCCAGTAAACTGTAGGGACAGAGGTCACTTTAAGTTCGATTTATCCATTATGCTCAGAGCGTTTCGTATTTTTCGTTGAAAGATTAGTCCAGGGTTGCAACAACTATAAATTGAAGCCATAAGAGTCATAGAGCATCTAGTTTTATACTTTTTAGAGTTTATGATCATTTCCACTTAAGTATCTGAGATCGATAAATAGATTCGAGTATGCTACATTCGATTAAATATTGATTACTAAATAAAATAATTTAAAATCTTCCCTACAACCCTGGATAAATCGTGACCACAATTAGTTTATGCGGGTAAACTGTGGCATAAAACCATTCGAAATGGAGGAAGCATTAATGATCCCTCTTTTGATTCTCAGGGAATCAATTTACTAATAGAATGTTTCAAAAACCACCGAAACATTAGAGTAAGTGATATTCTCAAGACAACGCACGTCGACTCTTGTGTTAGTAATGTTAGCTGCCGCAAGAAACAATAGATAGAATAAGGATTGGCGGTTCGTTTTAAAGAAAAAAAGATACTCAGGCGTATTTCGATTCGATTCGACGTGACGGAATCCAAAAAGTATTCTAGCTTTTCTTTTCTTCATTACCAATCTTACGTGTTAGCGGAAAATTATTTATTGCTCACAATTCTATGATTGTACGTAAATTTCAGCTATGTTTTGTTAGTCCTGTGTCGGCAAAACACGAAGATTTCTGGCAGCCATATGTAAGAACATATTTGAAAATGTACCACTTACTCTAATCTTTTGGTGCTCCGTGGAACACTTGGGCAAGCTCATTCGTTGAAGCATAAACTGTAAACCATGAGTACGATTGTGTCCTTGGTGAATAATGAAAAAAATGGGTGGAAAATCTAGGTTTTATTATATACCAGTTCTTTACGTAGCGATTTTTCAAGAATTTTAATGTGATTTTGAATTGGGAGATGAATCATAAAAATATCGCCACAACTAAAAATTTAGTCACATAACAGAAATGTAAAAGAAATTAATAGAACTGGTATTATGACTCGATTGATACCAAAAATTTATCAAGTCTACAACTTTCAGTTTGAGAAAAAGATTTGAAAAGCTCGAGTAATTAAGAAATTAGAATACTAACGTTAAGAATAAATCCTTGTTAACATGACTCATACTTAAAGTCATTCTAGAGAGGAAGATCGAATAATATTTTTGTCTCATTCACCTATGCACTTTAAAAAATGTCAAACTCACCTATTTACTATTTACTATTGAATATATAATATATAATACAAGGCAGGCCTTCTTCATTTTAATAAAGATTTCTCTACTACAAAACGTTACATTCTTTTTAAAAAACTGAATTAAAATTTTACATTTCATTAACTACTTCAAATTCTATTGAAATCCTAATAAAGTGAAAAAGGTCTTGAAAACAACTAAATCTATCAATAGAGTACCTTCTGCCAAGGGTGAGACTTTATCTGCGGGAACTTAAATTCCGTGTAATTAGGATTC
This sequence comes from Synergus magnus, assembly GCA_032275165.1. Lineage (NCBI taxonomy): Eukaryota > Metazoa > Arthropoda > Insecta > Hymenoptera > Cynipidae > Synergus > Synergus magnus. Next base: position 350,431 of record JAUESH010000015.1, on the reverse strand, counting down.
ATTTCACGAATCTGGTCACGGGTCGGAGTACCAAGGACTTTAATAATTTCCACGAGTTGGTCTACACCGCTATCACCAGGAAAAATCGGCTGTCCGAGTAAAAGTTCTGCTAGAACGCAGCCTGCACTCCAGACGTCTGAGAAGAGAAAGATTTTTTTATATTCATACAACAATTTGTACTAGTTTTTTAGTGTCAGACTTTGAAAAAGTGTTTGCGTAATTTAAGAAACAGACTTACCGATTTTCGTAGTGTAGTCAATAGCACCAAAGATCAGCTCGGGAGCGCGATAATAGCGACTGCAAATGTAAGACACGTTGGGTTCTCCTTTGACCAGAAGCTTAGCTGAACCAAAATCGCAGAGTTTAAGCACCCCAGTCTCTGGGTCCAAAAGCAAGTTTTGGGGCTTAATATCCCTGTGGCAGATACCCAGTGAGTGGATATACGCCAGTGAACGAAATAGTTGATACATATACAGCTGAAATGAAAATGAAAGGTCAATTCAAGTCGTAATCTATATGTACATATATATTTTTCTTCAGTTTTTTTTAATTAAATGTTTTAGTAAATTTTTTCAATCCCTTAAAATATTTTTAATTCTTTTAAAATCCTTTAAAAAGTTTTAAATCCCTTAAAAATCCCTTGAAACTTCTTAAAGTATTTTGAAATCTTTTAAAATCTTGGGTAACGCCGAGTGAATATTTCTGCTAGTACATACTAAATTTAAAAAAACTGAAGTTAGTCTTTCTAAAAAAAATTCGCAATACCATATGTCGTAAACAAGCTTTAGAGGCTGTATTAGACGAAAACTATGGAACTTTTTTTGGGAAGAAAACAAGGCATATAAAAACAATAATCAGATCTAAGGAGGGTTATATAAGCTTATTGGTTTCATTTTAGCTATTATTAAAGTTTTTTTTTTTACTCAGTACACTTAGATTTGATTGTTTTTCTTATAATTCTGACCACAAGAAAAATTACTTTGAGATTTTTCCCAGTTTCTAGAAGTAGATATCAATCTGTTAGGTCTGTGTAGATAATTATATCTCTATTATTTTGCGTCCTGCGAGAGTGATAAAAAGTCTTGAAATTGTGAAAAATAATTTTAATGAAAATTTAGTGCTTACCTTGATAAAACTGATTGGTATCGTCTGTTTACTTTTGCTGTAATGTCGGGCAACTTTGTACACGGTTTCAGGGATATACTCCAGGACTAGATTGAGGTAAACCTCGTCCTTCTACAATAAAAATAAAAATAATCACTCAAAATGATTTACATGAAAAGAAAACGGAGTTGAGAAATGTGAGTGTTTCTCAAAGGCACGGGGCAATTATTTGTGTTAGGAAAAAATAAAAAAACCTTCGCCGTGGATTTTATAAGGGTACAAGATTCTGAGCGAAAAGTGCCTCCGAGTCGCAGACACGCTATGTGCAAAAAATTCTATCTCTAGCAAAGCAGCGTTAACTACTAGATTCAAAATTAAACCCCAAAGAGTTTTGCGGAATGTGCTCTTGTATTAATAACTGCTTTCAAGAAATCTCTTCACCTCTATTAAGGTGGTCTTTATTCCGTGGGGTATAATAATTTTTTCAAAAATATTATGCTCCTGTCTTCATGACATTAATAAGGAGCGCAAGATTTTCAATATTCGAAAATAAGAACCACCTTAATCTCTATAAGCGTGACTGCCTAGAACTCGTCAAAAACAGAGGTCGGCAAAGGTGAAAGTATTTAAAGTTTAAAAGTGGGCACCAAAAATTAAATTTGATCAATGCCCAGATTGAGTTGCCGACCTCTGATCAAAAGGGAATCTCTTTAGCTACTGGGTACGCTCCAACTTACGTCCACGTGAAAAACTGGATTAGTTGCGTTTAAGACGTTCTACAAAATAACATAACAATGACGCATGCGTTAAACCAAAACTTTAAACAGGATTTTTATTTAAAAGTGTTTTCATCATAAGGATGTTTATAGTCGAATATTCCTCTCGATTTATACCGAGGCTAGAAGAGGATCTCCAATTTTCAGATTTAAAGACGGAAAATAATAATCATCAAATAAACCAGGAAGGGGGTACAAAAAAACTCTAAATCTGAAATTATTCGCATTAAATTATTGTAGACTCAGGACTTGTCAAGTACTCAATTCGGGCCTCTTTTTAATATTCATATTTGTGGGGCTAAGAAGTAAGAATAATTACCTTATCACCACTAGAGTAGAAGAAATACTTGAGTTTAACGATGTTGCAGTGCTCTAGGCGCCGCATTATTTGTAATTCTCTGTTCTGAAATCCAAAGAAAAATATTTGTTAATCAGTGTTAGTCAGTCATAAAAATTAATAATTATTATATTAATTTACATTTGCTAGTAATCAAATACTAGTAATTTAAAATTCTTCCAATCAGTTTTGAAAGTTTGAATCGGATCAAATCGAATAAAATTTACCTTAAATCGCTTATCTTGAAGAACCTTCTTGATGGCGACCATCTCTCCCGTATCGCAGAGCTTTGCTTGGTAGACGACTCCAAAGCTGCCATTGCCGATGACCTTGGTATCCGTGTAAGATACCTCCTGAGGACGATCTGAACCAGCTCCAGCAGTCGCCACAACTGTCGTCACCTTGCTTCCATCCTTGCCTGCATTGTACATCGCACCACCCATAGAAAAAACGGAAAACCAAAACGCTACAGTACAGCGAAAAGAATAGAAAGAAACAAAATTCTACAATTTATTCTCTACAGCCCGGCAACTCAAAACAATCTTTACTTCAAATTAGAGCCTTAAAAACCTTCCAAAATGAATAACTCTAAATTTGAAACTTTCAAAATTATAAAATCAGCCAATGAGAAATAAGCTACTTTCAGTCACCTTGTGAACATTCAATGACTTTCTCAGGTTTTCGAAGTTTTCTAGATTTTCTAGATCCTGATTATGAATATTTTCAATATTTTTCGAATTGCTGGGATTTTTTTCGAGTTGCGAGTTATAAAAAGAGAAGCAAAATCTAAAAGAGCAAGAGAGTAAAAGCGTGGCTATTGAAGCATAAGATACTGAATCGAGAATGTTTTTGGCTACTAGAGTAGCTCATTTCAATTTACATTCTAGTGGTTGTTGGAAATAGAAGGTCGAGCTGTGAAGGATAGGTGTGCGGATCTTAGATTCGTTGCACAAACAAACTTGTAAAAAGCTCTTCCGCCGAGAACACCTCTGGTGAGTAACTTATTTGCATCTCCGTCTACCATTTAAATGGCTATTGCTATTTTTGCATAGTACTCATCAACTTCGTATGCACAATATGTACATATAAAAATAGCACGATTCTTTGCTATTATCGCCAATGCATTTGTATACAAAGAGCCATAATCCGAGAATGGGCCATCAGTCTAGTCTTTGAACTTTTATGTAATGTGTAATAAAATTGTATCAGTTAGCGTATAAAAACATCTCTTTTCGTCAACTCGTTTCTCCTAGATCATTCTTCTTCTTTTTTTTTTTTAATATTCTTTATTTATTTTGAAACATCTGCTACAGATTAATTCATAATTCATAAATTCTTTTCAAATAACAGATATAAAAAGAAATAATAGATTATTTGTTCAATAAAGTTACGTTTCACAAAGTTGAGTAAGGAAATTTTTTTTGTGATTTTCGTTGACTCTTTAATAATAAACTAGGAAACTGAGAAACAGACTCTAGTTAAGTTGGATCAGTAAATAAAAGGTCAGAGTAAATAACTGCGAGCAGCTGCTAAAACCTTGACTTTTACTGGAATTAGCAAAGATATCTGCGAATATGTATTTATACACGTTCAAGTTTTAGAACATTTTTTGTAGCAGATAATGATAGGTAAATTTCAGGTTTGAAGTTTCCCCAACTTAGAATAGTTTAAAATTGAACTATTTCGGAGTAAAAGCATTTGAAGCTTGAAGTTCAATTTAAAATTAAAGGTTCGGTGATTCATTTAAATTTGAATAATTTAAAAAATTAAAATTGAATTAATAGAAAATAATAATTAATAATAATAATTAAAACCAAACAGTTTTTAATTGAAAGCTTCTCTGACATAACCTTTCCCTTAGTTCTAATTTAATTTCTGAATATTTTTTTTTTATTTAGATTTAAAAAGGTGATGAGAATTTACATATGTTAATTTTCAAGTTTAATGGAAATAACTCAACGATTAGTGGATTTAGGACTAAAATGGAGTCGAATTTGTCATACCGGCGTGAGAAGAAGATGAGGTACGTATTTTGCAGGAACTTTCCTTCATTAGATTGTGCTTCTTATTAGTTTTGACTGAGGAACGCATTCGACAAGAAGTTTTGCAATCTGTTGCGGAAACGACAATCTTTCTTGGATTCGCGTCATTCCAAACGTCCTTTCCACTGCATTTCTTTCAAGTTTTGAACTCCTGATTCTGACATGTTCTGACAGTTGAAAGGACATTCGCGATTTATTCGAGATGAGTGAAGCAAGAAAAATTGAAAAATGTAAAGTGCAGTAACCGAAGTTGAATCTTTTTCTTCAAAATAGAATGTCATGCGCGCGCCTCTGTCACTAATTTATGCTTATGATAATTTTTAAAAACCTTATGTTAAAATATCTTCATCTTCAATACTTTGATTTTAGTCTCAAAAATAATCCTGTTATAAAAACTGCTTCTATAACTTGGAAGTCTCGAAGTAAGTGTATAATAATAATAAGAGATTTAAGAGATTTTAAGAATCCAAAAACATTTTTTATGTTTTTAAATTACGTACATGAAAATCTTGAAAACTATTTTGAATTATTTTGAAGTTCCTATTAAAATATTTTGAAATTCTTTTTTGATGTTTTGATATCTTTAAAATCTTGGGAAATCTCTTGAAAATCCTTAAATTCTTTGAAGATCTTTTAAAATTTTTTAATAATATTTAAAATCCTTTGAAATACTTAAAAATATTTTTAAATGACTTGAAAATCTTGAAACTCTACTGAATTCATTAGAAATTCCTTGAAATTTCGTTAAAATAAGTTGGTAGGTCTGTATAGGGACTTTGAGTTAGCTTCACGCTATATGGCGCGTCGGACCTCTCGTTTTATCTTGTGAGTTAACAAAAGAGGTCCGATCGCTGTATAGCATAAATGGTAACTCAGAGTTCCTACCCTGATCTCGATTCTAAAGTGCAGGCGGCAAATACAAATCCAACCAATAGGTGAAGGGAGGATAATGGGTCTTCAGATTTCGAGATTGCGAAAATCTGTTTTCGATATAGTCGCAACCTCTTTTTTATTTATGATAAGATTTTCCTTTGCAGTGTGTTTCGGTTATTAGATTTAATAGTTATTAATTACAAATAAAAAAAAACTATTGAAACGTATTTAGAAATTGATCTCAAGATGAGGGGCAAAGAAAGTTGTACTTTGAGTGTTACTGTTTCACAAGAAGAGAGATAAGTCTCTAGAGCGAATGACCGATTGTGTATTGAACCAAACTCGTTGCGAGAGAAATGGGTCGAGAAAACGGTGACGTTTGTTACTTACGCTGTTAAAAAAACTGATCGAAATTAAATATGCATGTGAGTAAAGTCATTTGCACATACCGTCAATTAAATTTAATATACCATTATGTTGTAGAATTAAAATAGACCCATATTAAAATTAATATACTTTCGTATATTAAAAGTATGTATATTAATTTTGAAAACAATTGTAATAGTGTAGTACTGACGTTGATCCTCAATTGTAACGGATATTTCTGTGAACTTTGTCTACGAGAAATATTTTTTTAATTAATTTCAAGTAAGATTTTTTTCCAAAAAAAGAAGGATATAAATTTTAGAGACAAAAGCAATTAGATCGAAGAACCTATTTTTAAATCAAAATTTACTTTAAATTTTCTAACTTCTTTTCAGAATCAAAGTGAAGAGATATTTACTACCTTTTTTTTTATAGAAGAACCTGATTCTGAAAAGACGAATCTGATGAGGATAAATAACAGTTTCCGAAACAAGAATAAATAACCGGTTTTAATAGGTAAAATTATGGCATCACGAGACTAATGCTAATATCAACAAAATGACGTCTTACAGAAGTCATCAAGTTTAAAGAGCAATAAAAAAATAAAAGCGACATACATATTTGCATATGGTAAAGTCTGTGACTCTTTTCTTCGAACCATGTAATTAAGGAAGAAATTTTATGTTAAGCGTTAAAGGAAAGCAGAATGTTATAATAATTTTATTTGAACTATTCTGACGTTATTCTATCTCAAATATAAATAGTTTTGTTTGATTTTATTAAATTAATAGAAGCTCTCCGAATTTGCGCTGCATTGACATTTCAAAATAAACGCGAGGAATGTTTTCGGTTCTCTTCCGGTTGTGCGATTTGCGCCTGACTTGAAAGAAGACCGAATATACCTAATTTGCTAAATTTTCCTAGCTTCACGACAATTAATTTTTATTTGGACATTTTATTTTTCATATTTTATGGCTTTATTTTCCATACAATTGACAAAAACGATATTAAAAAATCTTTTTACAATGCTTACCAGAAAGAAAAAGACGTCGTGCTAAGCGCCTTCGCATTTTTTTCTGGTATAGCATTTTCCAGTGTGGCAAACAGAAATCGATTTTCGACCTACATTCGTAATCATTCAGTGTTCAATGAAATTCATTTCCACTTGTTTTTTTGAAACTTGAGATTAAATAAAGGTGTAGTGCTTCACTTTCTTTAAAAATTTGTTTATAATTTTTTATTTTAAATAAACTAAAATTTTATTTTTGAAGCTAATCCGTAAGGCATAACAAAGTATTTATAACGTTATCTATGATACTACACTTCTGATAAAAATTGTAATTTTTCATAACCGCCAATTTAAAAAAAAAAAAACTCACGCTTTTTGGAACGTAGTCTTCTGAGAAATTTGCAAATTTTTTTATAAGCCGTATCGGCTTCTTTGCTTCCAAGATCGACGGCACTTCTTGACCTGCAGGTCTCGATCTTTTGAGTTGAAGTTCCAATTTTTGGATATCTCCACTGCTGACAAGGATCTGACCAGTCCAAGGTGCTCGCGGGCGCCATTTTCAAATTTACACCATAAATTTGGTATCACCAAAATTTTCTAAATACACACAGTTTATTGCACTATTTCAACAGTTTCACTTCCCAGAGTTCTATCATCATCCGCATTCATAATTGAGATCATTTATAGAATTCTTCAATAGTGAGCTTCTTAATAAAGATAATTTCAAAGAATCTCTTCTTAAATTAATTATTACTTTTGCTAGTGGACTTTGCTTGGCTCGAAGTTGCGAACTATCATCGGGCAACGTTCGACCTCGTGGTTGCGAGATACTATTTTTATTTTTACACTTTGAATTGATTGATTGATTTTGATAACACTTCTCTACAACACTAGAACTTTTTAAGAACTTTTAAATTAATCATTTTAATAGGAATATCTATTCTTAAATCTTCTTTTGCTTCAGTTATAAAAAATGTTTTTTTGTAAATATTTTTGTCAGCAACTTTCAGGATTTTGATGCACTATTCTTAGAAAAGCTGATTCTGGTTTAATTTTTGAATTATTTTAATTATTGAGTAGTTTTTTTGGGTTTGGATTCGAAGTTAAAGGAGCAGCAAAGACACATTTCCGATTGACGACGGCTCGGCAACGACTGATGCAGACTAACGTGTCGCTATATCTGCCAGACAGGAGAGGGGCACGAGACCGCGACACTATGGACCTTTTCACCGGAATCATATTTCTAACAATTTTCCACCAGTTTATCCACGAGGTCAAGCAGAAAATTTCTACTGACCCTTTCGAGTAATGATCTAAAAACAGACTCGGCCTATTAAATCGGCTCCGATTGTCCTCAGGCGAGACTTGGAACCGAAATGAGGACTTGAGACTTCATTGTGATCTATTGCAGATCTCACAACCCTAGTTAACTTCAGTGAAAATTTAGGGGAGCTTAAATTTTAAGTTGTCAAATAAAATGAAGAAACATTCTACTATCCTACAAAACAAAAATTTCCAACAAGTTATGAGCATTTCAATGCCACCTAAATTCATTTAGGTTTGACTTTTTTCTACTAACTAAAGACTAAATAATTTATGTTTATGATAATTTAAAACGAATCTTATGTTAAAATATCTTAATCTTCAATAATTACATTTTAGTTTCAAAAGCAATCCTATTATGAAAAATGATTCTATAAACTGAAAGTTTCGGAGTGTATAATTTTGAGAATATAAAATAAATTCCATAGGAATTAAAAAAATTTCAATATATTTAAAAGAATTTAGAAGATTTCAGGAATTATTAAGTGATCTCAAAGGATTTCAAAAGATTTCATAAGATTATCTTAAAATTCCTTTTTTTGATGTCTTCATAATTATCTTTGTTAAAATCTAGTTAAACATCTTGAAATCCCTTTAAAATCCTTAAAATCACTTAAAATACCTTGAAATCCTTTAAGATGGCTTGATATCTTTGAAATCTTGTGAAAACTTTTAAAATCCCTTGAAAATCTTGAAACTGTTCTGACTTCTTTTTAAAGTTTTTAAAATTACTTAAAATCTCTTGAAATCCTTAAGATTAAGCGAAGAGAGAAAGTGGCTTCATATTTCGGAATTGAGAGAATCTATTTTCGATATAGTCGCAACCTCTTTTTTATGTATATTTGATACCTAATAAATGCAAAGTAAAAATTCGTGGAAAACTAGTATGATTTCCAATTTTTCCCAAAATAAATTGTAATAATACTAAAAAAATCTTTTGTTAAAATTTTTTCAGAATTGTTTTCACACAGTAAAAATCGCTCAACAACAGTAAAATGCCCCGAAAAGTGTCCAATCGACAGATTTAGACTTCTGCAGAGAAGTTCTGAAAAATATCTTCGTTGAATTTCTCTCAAGGTACGCCTTGGAAAAATTCCAAGATATCTTCATAATTTAAAAAAAAAATATTTCGTCTTTAGCTTCAGAAGAATTCAATATAGAATTTAAATTAAGGATTGAAATAAATTAAAAACAAAGAAAAATGGAGTGCTTAACTGCGTAACACATAAAAAAATCTCTCGAGCAAATAAACTTAAACTCCTTAGCTTGCATAAACGCAAAACAAAGACCTCTTTTCAATCGAGACTTTATAAACTTAGCAAACCAGTTTCTGAGATCAGGACCTAAATACGAGAATACGAGAATACGACACACTGATCTTGATCAGTCGCTGCTTATAACTTATTAGAATCTCGGTGTGATGTTTCTGGTTTGAAGCTTGTCAATCGCGTGCCATTATATGCCTTTCAGATAGCACGGGTTTACATGTCATTAAACAAGATCACATAAAGAGACGATTTTCCGCATGCTCGCGCGTAATTTCATCATAATTTTATCGCGACTAGAACTATATTACCTTTTATTTATACTGTGCCCGTGAAACTTTCTTTTTATATACGATCCTGTGAAGTATTTTATCTACACGCCTCCTATCAGTTCCATTTTAACACTTTATCCGCCAAGCTGATTCCAGCTGATCGCTAAAAATCGATTCTTCGTAAAGATAAGGTCGGCTATATTTGCTTATTAGCCAGAGAAAAATATATCGTTGTTAGATCGATCATATCGAATCTTATCTGGCATTTGATAGAAAAATTAACGACGTAAATTGGATAATGTAGTGAGAAATATCAAAGGCTTCTTTACGGCCATGATGATTAAATGCCTGAGTCTTTCGATTTTCATTTTTACTTTTCAGAGTGCAATTAAGATTTCAGAAAATAAATCCCGTTCGTTTCCTGGTTTGAGAACATTTTTTCCGGTTCCAAAGGCCTTTAAAAATCAACCCGATTTCAATAATTGTAAAATAAAAAGTTTTAGAGACTTTTTGGACGAATGTAATCGATAAATTAACGGAAATCTGAACATTCTTACTATCAATCGAATTAGAAGCAGAAATGCGCCAATATCGGTGCTATTTGAATTTAACTTTAACAAGAGCGCTATATTTAGAAGCAACATAAGGAGATAACACGTATTATCCCAATGACAACGAATATATGAGGCGCGAAAGACGTAGGCACCTCGTGGAGATGTAAATGTGAACCGTTCAAAAAGTTTGAATCCTGGCAATGTTGTCGATACATACTTCGATTCAAAATTCCAAGATACGAAAAAATAAATCGAAAATAAATAATATATCAGTTCCGAATTTTATTTCTAATTATATTTTATTATTGGAACCTATTTGAATATATTAGAAAAAATTATATATACACCATTGATGAGTTTATAAGTTATTTAAATATAATAAAGTTCAATTATAATATGTATAAGCATTTGAAATTTTCGACAAAGTTACTTTTTTTAGTTTTTTTAATTGAAGTTAAACATTTTTTTATGGATTGAATACACGTGGCAACACTGCTCGAGTTTGAGAAACTGGCAAACTTTCTGAATATGTAGTCGAATTCACGTGTAACCCAATCACGTGGTGACGAAAAGTACATTACATATTCAAAGCTTCCAGTTTGTCACAAATTTTATTGAAAGATGAGGGAAAGTTATTTTCATTCCTCTCTGATCTCTATTAGCTTTATTTTAATATTTAAAGTCTCGCTGGTTTTGTTTTCAATATAAGACTTCAAAGACTCAAATTATACATTTAATTAAATAAATATTTAGCCCATAGTTGTTCAGTGTTCATGTAATAATTTTCAGCGTCATATTGGACAAATGGAAATTAGTTGAAAAGTGCGGTAGCAGTTTGCGTAATTTATAAGGTTGATAAAAATGGTACTCAGGTCACGACGCATTAACCTTTCGTACACACTATTGAGACATTTATGTTTCTCTTTGAATTTGCCGTGGATGTTAGTATATCATTTATAAGGTCGTGAAATAAATCCAATTAAAAGAAAGTTGAATAAGCAAGTCCACCAAGATTTGAAAAATATCATTAAAAGAGCTGAATATAAAGTAGTTATTCTAATATTTAAATTTTGAAACTGATTGAGAATTTTTTCAAATTTGCACTGTTTATCTTGCGTGAATGGTCGATCTTGAGCAATTTTGCTACTTCAGCTGTCGCTGATTGCGGAAAACGTCAACCATTCCATCAACGGTTTTGCACGCAGGGATGGGGCTTCTGAAATTATTACCGGCCGTTGACTCCTTACATGTTCTGAGCAAGGGAGAAATATTGACAATACATACGAAGCAGAGATAATAAACTTTAATCTATAAATTAAAAAAAAGATCTCGCATAAAATTGCAAATGCAAAATAATGCTAATTTCAATTCGTATTTCTTTATCAGCAATGCTTTCAATCTGACGTTTATTATTTCCTCCAAACTTATCAGTTCGACAATTGCATTATTTTTAGAAATTGAAAAGCCTTCAAGATTTTAATCAATATTATTTATGTCGCTGACAAATAATGCTAAAGGACAATAGTAGATAAAAGCTGGAAGATTGGAAATCTTCAATTTCCTGCTAAATATCAAATCTTCCAGAAGTTTTGAAATTTAACGGGGATTCGAACGAAAAAAAAGATTCCTCATGTCGATAAATGCCGATAACAGGAATCTTTACGGTAAAAAATATTATATAAATCAGAATTAATTGAAGTAGTTATAGTTATAGCTACAATCTTGTTTTCCATATCATTTACGGATGTGTACCTGATTACAGGAAGAGATAATTTTTACATGGGACTAATGTTGGGAAGAAATAACCGTTAGCATGTTTCAGGTCATCTCATGCTAGTGTTATGACAGATTACCCACGCGTTTGCGTTGAGTTTGCGTGATTAATTTGTGGCTTTGGAGGATAAAACGAACGCCTATAAAGAGTCGAATCAAAGTCTTGTAATCTCGGATTCTACGCACTTCCATGCATATAATGTTATAAAAATGTATATAACTCATTATTTTCAAGAGAAGCTACTTTTTATTTTTGAAACTTTAAAATTAATTGAGTTTTCAAAGCTCCATTGAGTTTTTAAGTCCTATCATAAAAAAGAGGTTGCGATTATATCGAAAACATATTCTCGCAATCTCGAAATCTGAAGCCACATTCTCTCTTCACCTATTGGTTGGATTTGTATTCGTCATCTGTAACTCAGAATTCAACGTCAACAGAACTCAGAAGAGATTCAAGATTTTCAAGTATTTTAAAAATATTTTTAAATATTTCAACGGTTTTTAAGTGATATTAAGGAAGTTTAAAGGATTTTAAAAGAATTCCAAAGATTATTTTTGAGACTAAAATAAAATTATTGAAGATTAAGATATTTTAACATAAGATTTTTTTAAATTATCATAAGCATAAATTATTGAGAAAGGCTCGCGCTTTAGCGCGCATTCTAGTTAATATAAAAACCAGAACAGTGCAAAGAAAATTGTAAAAAAAATGATTCAAACATTTGTAACACTTCCGAGTAGAACTAAAATAGTTACCACGAAAGCATCTAGGCAGAATGCAAATAACTTTCGAGAAGGAAATACGGTGGTAAACCGCGTAAACCACGAGTGGTTGAAAATGTGAAAGGGGTGAAGTTAAAATCCTGCTGCAGAAAAATTCTTTAAATAAACCCCAATATTTTCAATTTTTCATCATTACAGGAATTCAGAAGTCACAAAATAAATACGATGGTCTAGGTTTGCATTAACTCGACGTTATATTTTCGCTCTCTGATTCTGCGAAGCGCGCAAACAATTTTTTTTTAATTTTGTCCATCGCACCCACATACTGGAATAGATACACATTTATATGGCGCCTGAGAATAAAAAACAAATGAATGTTTCATTTCGGCCGATCAAACTCCGAAGGTTGGATGAGTGCGTTGAATCCCGAGGAAAATATTTCACTTGGCAAGATTGATGAGGACGAAAAAGTCATGCTTGTCATATTGCAAAGATTTATCGATCGCGAGAAAAGAAAACTTAGCGACATCTGAAGTTACAGTCTAGAAATCTATTTTTATCTCTTGTTATTACATCTGCAATAGTAAATCATAACGTTTTAAAGTCATTTCTATCCAGCACAACAAAGATAAAACGAGTTGAAATATTTCTTCTGAAGAAATTTATTTTCAAATACATATAGCATATCAATTTTCGCGTACATTTATTTAAAAATTGAATGTGAGCTGTAGTTAAGAATGCGGTCATAGTTTCTTTCTTAAATATTGACATCGTTGCTTCTGACCTCGAATATTGATCATTAATGTGATAATTAATGTTTGTCACATTATCTTTGTTTGCCAGAACGTGACCGTAATTTTGTATGTGAAAGAATAAAAGGAAAATGCGAGGAAAAATGAATTTTAAATTTATATTATTTATCCTGTAGAAAATATCTTAGAGATAATTTCCTTTTCTATATCGATGATTCATATAGATTTCCGTTATCAAATGAGGCTTCCAAGGCCTTGAACTAAATTACTGTCCATCTCAAAATCCCTCCACGAACTCGTTTCTTACACAACCATCTGACAAAGTATCAGCCTCGACATTTTAGCGGAAATGCATTTTTTTGCCGAGATCAGTATCCAAAAACAACAAAAATTTCCTGGCCTACTCATTTATTCTTAAAATAGTCTCCAAAGTCACCGCATTTCAGATTTGTATTATTTTTCTACTAAAAATGAATCAAATGCCCACTCAAAAAAGAAATTCGGTTATTTCTCGGTCTAGCGATGACTCTGGATTTGAAAATAAAAGCTGTGAAGAGAAAGCTACTTCCATTTATGTCAGAGAGTCAGAAAAAGGCGACTTTTCTGAAAAAATGGAGAGAAAAGCTCTCTTCCGTACAGCGGAAATGGGAAAGCTTAAGATTTCGCAAATTCGAGTTCGTTCACACTAATTTAGATTCGGGATAGTGCCGTCATCGGTGTGCAGGTTAGCCCGAGTCTGGCGGATTTCCAGGTCTTGTAGAGAAGCACGATCTGAGAGCAAAGAACCTCAAAGAAGGTTCGTGATAATTAATTAGCGCAAGCGCTCGCAGTCACCCGCAGCTCAGAAAGGGGAGAAGAAAATTGCATCCCAGCTTCGTCATCATGCCGCTTCTTAAACTTTATCAAATGAGAGCACAACATTCTCCACTAAAAAATAACTCTGCCTTATTAAGACAAGAAAATAGAGAAGTTCTCTCCAATTTAAAAAGAAATTCTCGTGAACTTTTCTAAATGTTTCAGAAAAATAGAACATCACTGAGGATCTCAAAATACATATTTTATTATATAATGTCTGAAATCTTCTGACGACAATGATGGAAACCCGATAATTCTCATCTCTTGTGATGTCACACCATAGCATTCGTAACGTGTTCTTTGTCGGGAAGTTTATCGATGACGAACCAATGACGTATAAAGGATTCTGAGCAACGGCAATGCCGACCTTGTTGCAAACTTTACAAAGGTACTTATGACGACAGCTATTTAATATAGGTACCTGTGTAAGTTCAATGAGAAGTGTTTTGAACCATGAATAACATCAAAGAAAAGCGAGAGTGGTTTTAATATCAGGATAACTTTATAGCAGAGCACCTCTTTCTTTCCAAAACTCTCGACATTTTCTTTGACACAAAGAACTAATCAATTCCCTTTTGTGGGAACTTTCTTTATTTTCATTCGTACCACCCTATCATAAAAAATTTTGTGATTATATTGAAAATAGATTCTCGCAATCTCAAAGGATTTAAAAATATTTCCAAAGAATTTAAGGATTTTTAAGAGATTTCACATGATTTCAACAAAGATAACTTTGAACTTTTTTAAAATCTTTTTGAATTCATTTTATATTCTTAAAATTATACATTCAC
>JAUESH010000015.1:245914-321011 GCA_032275165.1 Synergus magnus | reverse complement strand
AATATTTATTATTGCGAGCGTAAAGTTGCGGAAAATAAATTTGCTCTTATGGTAATTACCACATGCCCTTAAAATTTGAATTTCACCCTGAGATTTTCAATTTGCATTTTGGATAACAAGAATTTCAATTCCGTGAACTGGATTAAGTTTGAGGTCTAAATTCTAAGTCTAATGAATCTCTAAGTAAATGTAGTGGTTGTCAATGGAATCGTGAGAGCTTTACTGCGCGAGCGTAGAGAACAGTCAAAGTCGAAGAAGCGCAGGCTTGATAGTGCGTAACTATGGATGTGGGGGTGTGACTTTTCTGCAGCTTAAAGAAGATGTATGTACGTTGGGAAATGCGCAATACGAAGTATAATACGAGGTGATAATAGACACGAAATGGTTAATATTCTGCCAACAGCAAGACTTATTTGCCAAATTCTAGGTTCAGAACATGGCGATAGACTTTAATTAATATTTGTGCAAAAAAGGGGAAAATTGGAATCCTCGAAATTAGGATTAAATCCAAAAATTATCGGATCGTGAAGCAGGGAAATGAAATACTCTGTGCTGGACATTCGACGACCTCTTCCTTTTATGTCACGGTTCACTTGCACGCGGTCGTGCACAAAAAACGGTCGGAAATAAAAAGACAAAAAAAAAAGCAACCGGACACGAAGACCGTCGCACTTCCAGCGAATCACCTGTACGCGGACGTGTCTCAACGAAGCTTGGACATCAGTCCTGATACAACGTGGAAATGCTGATGGAAGAGGGAGATAAATGGAGCAATGAGAGTCTGGAAAGGAGGGTAAAAACGAGGGCTAGAACAAAATCACAAAGAGCAGAAAAACTTTGTACGTTTGTTCATTTATCTCCTGTCTGAAGTCTTAAATTTTACAGAAGTCATTCAAGATACATTTCCACGAATTCTAGCAATCAAATTACGCTAGGGGGACAGGAGGAGCTTGAAAATCGGTGGAAACTCTCTACTAGTCTACTTTAAGTTGAGCTTAAAGTCATTTTGATCTAAAGTCTAAACGAATAATAGGAAAAGCGTAGGAAAGCTCAGGGAGATTTAAAAATAGAGAAAGGGGAAAGCTAGAAAAACATTTGCTAGATTTTAAAAGGCAGATAGAAATGGTGCCCGGTGTTCCCTTTTGGGGATTGAAAGTCTGAAAGAAATTCCTAAAATCGACATTGATCGCCTTAAATGAATGACGTTTGAGCACGAAACACTGGCAGAGGGTGAACTCTACGTTCCTATTGTTTTACTCTTACAGACAAAAATAACTTTCAGGGAAAGTTGAATAGCTTCAAAGTATGAAGCGGCGGTTATTTTCAAAGGAGTAAAAACTTGAGATGTATAAATATCGACAGCGGTAGTTAAAATAAATGTTTTGCTCATTGAGATCGTGCAATTTTGTATTTTCGAGTAAAATGTAACTGAGAATGTTTTAAATTGTCCACTCTCATCATTAAATAGTATAATAAATATTTACAGTGGATTTTCCACTATGTAATTTGTAAATGAAACCAGAGAACGTACACTTCTTGATTTGTTATTCGGTACAAAAATACTAATGATGAATCATGGTAAATACAAAGCAGAAATTTGGATTTGTATCACGAATATCATTGAAATTATTCAAATTACTTATATTTAAGCCAAAACAGGATTTATCTGTTACTTAATTTGATGAAATTACACATATTCCTAGTTTTTTTGTGGAACTTTTTAATTCATGTAATTTTCATTTCATTATTTGAAAAAAAAAAAAAAAAACTAAAAGGAAACGAAAGATTAAAATTTAATTTGGTACATTACCTAACCTGAAAATTCGACTTCAAAACCTTTCATTAGTCTCACATGTTTATCTCATTTTGTGTAAATCGTCATTGTTTTCTGGCCAAAGTTTCAAAGATTCAAACTAGGCGATAATCAATGACTCTGCAAGAAATCGTCAGAAAGTACGTTACATATATACATTTCTGACAAAACGTATTTGGATTACGAACCAGAAGGAAAAAGAACACATATGCCAGGAATTTTTTCACGAGGTAAAGACCTTTAATTCATCTGAATAAACTGACTTACTGAACCACTGACACGAAATTCACGACCTGCCGTTGTTGACAATGCTAAACAAAGATGATTAGCCGATAAAAGGTTAAAGTTAACTGGAAGCAATGGCTAGAGACAAAAGACACTGAATCGACCGAGGTTGGTCGGTAAAGAAGATTTGACAGGTGATGATTGTTGGATGAAATCTTTGATGAAATGAAACAGGATTGAAGAATTGAGAAAGGTAGGCACCTCAGCGCGAAGTTCGAATCGAAGTGAAAAAGAAAGGCATAAAATTGCTGGGAATTAAGCCTTTTTATCAAGCGGTTATCACTTCTACTTGCGTCGTTACTTTGGAGATATATATTGTACGAATAAAGAGGTTATGCTCATTTTGAGATACTCACTGCTAATTTTCATGCCACCAAGTGGTGGATTCGCAGGTGGCTTATTCCCTTCAGCGAAGGACGTCGTCCTCGGTCGCCCGCTCATCCTGACTTGTCCTCCTGCCTTCTCCTCCGGATCTCCGGTCTGTCACTCGTTCCTGACACCGGTTCTGTCTACGACTACTCGCCGAGCAAATAATCCTGAGATTCCCTGCTTCTTGATACCACCTCGGACATCAATGACAGCACGATATTCACATCGCGCGTACGCCCCGTGTTCCGTTATTCCGTCGCGCCACTGGAAGAAGGACAGACCGACCGTGGGCAAAAGAGCACTTTTCTCGATAAACTCTGTCTAAAACTTGACTTCAGTGGCCAGAGGATGTTTCACAGCACTTGGGGCTCTTCCTCGGGAGGGTCGACGCCACCTCCGCTGTAACCTGGGGGCAGCGGGCTGCGGAGGGGTCAACGTTTTTGGAGCGGGTTCGTTAAAGGCAGTCTCTCTCTGTCTTCTCTTTCTAGGAAGGGTTCTCTCTCTAGCCTGGGTTGGGTTTCTTCAGGGCTTCTACAGAATGCCGACCAGGAGGAATTGAATTCTCCGAGGATAATGGAAATCGCTTTCGCACTTCTCATGAATCTCTGGCCGCAATCGCTCCTGATTCTTTATTTCTTGACGAGTTCCTCCGATCACCATTGACTCACGCACACCATTTTTGCGGGGGCGACAGATCACCACCGTTTACGTACGTGGAAACGTCCCCGACGTCGTTGTCGTCGTGGTAGTCTGGTTGGACTTGCACCCAAAAACATCAAATCACATCCGCGATCGTGGTTAAATGCGTTCTAGGGAACACACGCGTAGGTCAACTTCCTCGTAGGACGATTTCCTCACCGTACAGGGGAACACGAATTTTTCGAAGCTTCCTCACAGACCCCTCAGACATTGACCCGTTCGGGCTAGATCGGAGTCGGAATTGGCCGAATGTGACGTCGACTCCCTCCCCGCCCGTTACGACGGGGTTGGCGGGTTGGACTACTGCGCATGCGTCAGACCGATATTGGCGCGTAATTCAAAATGTACAATTATTATAAATGATTTTAAATTGAATAAATTATTATTATCCATTGCCAAAACCGTATGAAAATACATAACTTTAGATATAAGGCTAGAAATAAAAAATTTCGAGTTTTGTAAATAATGGTCTATTGTCTTTCAAGTTCGAAGAATAAATATTACTTGACAGACAATGTTTTAATGAACAAGATTTTGCAATGTCGTTAAAAGATTTTTTTTGGCAAATTATAATAATTATAATTAGGTTTATTTGTAAAATTTTGAAATATACTCCGTCGCATAAACTAATTGATTTTATCGATAGAATGTTAGGTTGGTATTCATTGTTCTCAGAATTTAGCGCGTAATTCAAAATGTACAATTATTTTAAATTATTTGTAAAAATGTAATGATGCGGGAATCACGTGATTTCAGAAGTCGAAATATACTTCAAACCCTAGTGCGTCCGAACAACTTCGTTATCTTTGCCTCAGGGGCGTAGCGAGCGTGCCGACTCGGCACGAACATTTGGGAGGGTGTCAGACCCCTCACACACCCCCACGCTACGCCCCTGCTTTATCTAAAGGAATAGAGAAGGGAAAAAAATCGGACTGATAAACGCGCCCTCTTGGGGTTGGCGGATGCCCCTAAGAGCTATTCAAAGGGGTACGTGCACGTCGGTAACTGATATGGTAATTACCATAAGAGTCTAGTTTCACCAATAACTTTGGTTTCAACTTTCACCAATTTTACGTTCACAGTAATAAATATTTTTCGCTAAAATAGGCAATATACCTCGGTCTGAATGACATGGAGGCAGACTACCTAGTTTTAGCAATGAATAATTATTATTTCTGATTTAAAGTTGTCGAAAATAAATTGTCTCATATGGTAAGTATCATATGCCCTTAAAATTAAAGTTTCTACTCGCGGAGTTAGTAATTAGCGCAAATTGCAAAATGCACGCTCATTTAAGAACAGAATATTAAATATTTAATACAAAATACTTTAAGAATAGAATTCGCTTCTGAAACATTGGAGACACTCGTCTCGTCGGTAAAATTCTTTTTCTCTTAAACCGCGACATGGCGCCATCTGGTGAAGTAATTTTGCATTTCGCTTTTCTTGCTTGGCAAAGCGCGGGCAGACTCGCCAGAGTTTAAGTTGCATTTTGGATGCCGTCGAGTGCACACCGTTTTTAGTTTCCGGGTATGAACTGTGATCTGTGAATTGGACCAATTTTGTGAGATATAAAATTAAAATATTAGAATAGTTTCATAAAAGTGTCGGTTTTGTGCTTCATACCTGTGATCTTCGTATTTGAATCAACCGGTAAGTTTTATTTTTTCTTCAAAACACTGCTCCAGAACACGTGCGTTTCTTTTCAGCCGGTGGTTGTCAAAATATTAAAACTGAATTGTCGTTTTAGTTTAATGAACTCAGTTGTTCTCAGTTTCTGTTTGCCTTTTGTTAAAGGAAAAAATCTTGAATATGAAAAGCCGTTAAACTCATTAAACCTAAATATCTTCATTGCACCCACGATCCCAGGGAAACAAACCTAAATAAGTTTTTTTTTTCGATTCTAACCTTTAAGAATGTGGAGTAGAGCTTCATTCTTTTAAAGCTCAATTCAGAAAAACTGTTGTTTATATGTATAAATATAATTTAATTTCATATATAAATATGATTGCAGCAAGGAAATAAGCAGGCGAACTGGTTAACCTGGTAATTCTGAAGCTTTCATATAATCTAGAGAAAATTAGTTTGAACGAGCAAATTAATTTCCCAGAACTAACATTTGCATTCTCTTTTGTTTCCTCAGCAGTCAGTAAACAAATTGAAATTGCTCTTTCACATTGTAACACGAAATAATGCACCAATTTATAATATCAATTTGAATTATGAAATGTTCTTATAATTATTCTAATTATATCTCCAATAATTAATTTGGTGTATTCACATGCAAAGCTGATCACATGCGTTTTTGATGGAAAGTGTGGAGGGTTATCAGAACCATCCGAATTGTGAGAAAGTATTTCATTAACAAACTGGAAAAGCCAAATGTGTGGGATAATTCGCGCCCTATGGTCAGAGAATTTCTGTATATCGAAGGTGTGCAAAACGTTGCCACTGCTGACGGTAAACGCGATTTATTCGAAAATTGCAACAATACCATTCTCGTTAAGCCATATAGAACATCCGATACAATTATAACGGAACGCGTTTGCATTTCCCGAATGCGAGCTTTGAAAGGATCCACGATAGCGGTTTGCACGCTCATGCTGTGAGTTAATAGGTATCATTAATTAATATTTCAGCGCCGTCGTTGAAAATGGACCAAAGTATGAGCTTATTTAAGTTAAAGACAAAAATGCATGTATAATTAATTCTACATACATCATTGGCTCTCTCAACTTCTCAAACAAGTGGAGCGCTAATTATTCACAAAAATCATTATCGAATTGCAAATATTGATCTCTCTAAATTTGAATCAGTTATAATTTTTACTAATTTGAATTAGTGACTCAATTCTAGCTATAAATCAGTTATTTTCTACTGATGATCAGTAAAAAAATAACTGATACAAATTTATAGAGAGACCGCGACTCCAAAATCAGTAATTTCTTGAATTTTGAACATTATTATAAGACATAAGAAAATGAAAACACGGAGACTTCTAAAATGAATTTCTATTTATACATATTTTTTGGGTTAAAAGAAAGATTTAAAATATCACTGTAGTCATAATAATCGTGTGATGAAACTATCTTGAAAGCCCTCGATTTTCGACGATTTATGCGAGTGATTATAAACATCACTTTAAAGTTCGTTGCGTACGCCCGCGCCGGATGCAAATCGACTGCGGGATGCGAGGATTTCTGACGATTCAATTACGCGTACTGCTCTATCCGCTTGCTCTATTCCTCTCTCTTTTTAAGTCAACCCCATCCTTTATATCCGCGCAGCGTCAGATTTAGAATTTCAAAGCTGATGCTTCTCTATTTCATTAAGTAGACGGACTAAAAAACATCTGCATCATTAAATTCGAAGATAGACAACTATTGCTTTCAATTGTTAAATAGATTGTACAATGTACATATTTCTTTATTAAAAAGTTATCGCTCAAATTAACCCCCCATTCATGAAAATAGAAAAATTGGACATACTATTTATTTTTCGGGATAAAAGAATATGGTTTTAATAACAGTGATAAAAGACATTAATATTTTTCCTATTTGTATTAAAAAATTAAAGTGCACAAAGAGGAAGATAAATAGTACAGAAAATAAATATTCAATACAAATTATAGCAATTAAATTAATTAATTAATCAACTAATCTTTTGAAATCGCTTCTAGTTTCTTAAAATCATTTAAAATATCTTGAAATTCCTTAAATTCGTTGGAGTTGTTTTAAAATTCTTTAATATCATTTAAAATGATTTGAAAATCTTGAAACTCTTCTGAATTCGTTTCTTCCTTTTAAAATTCTTTTGAAATTTCTTTAACATTCGTTAAAATCAGTTGGCAGCTCTGATCTCGATTCTAAAGTACAGGCGGCGAATACATTTTACATTTACATTTAAAATTTTTTTAACATTGGTTAAAATCAATTGGCAACTCTGATCTCGATTCTAAAGTACAGGCGGCGAATACAAATCCAACCAATAGATGAAGAGAGAATGTGGGTTTCAGATTTCTAGATTGCGAGAATTTATTTTCGATATAATCGCAACCTCTTTTTTATGACAGGATTTATTTACACTCTCTTGAATTTTTATCAATTCTGCTGCAAATTATGTGAAACTCTTTTTTAGAGATGAGGAATGAGACCGTTACTGCAAACTATAACCCCGGTACCTGTATCTCATGAGATTACCATTTTCAAGGGGTATTAAGAACTCCATACCTTATCCAGAAAAAATCATATTCCTCCTTAGTAGTGTGGAATTCAATAATAATATAGCCTATAGCTTCGATAACATTGACGCTCGATTATATTGAAGTATCAATGCATCTTGTCGTGAGGCATATCTTTTGCCTTCGAGGGCCACTTTTCTTCCTTCCTTGTTCCGCATTTTCTTCCGTTTCGGATCCTTCTCCGATGCTCTTCTCATTTTCACCCTCCTATTTGAAAATTTCTCACATATTCGATCTCAAAGTCTAAACATCGCTGCTGATACATCGAATCAAGCACAATGTGAAGAGCACGCTCGAAGGGATCGCAGCTTTTCATGAGATGCATTTTTCAATGCTAGGAACATTTTTCTAACGAGTCAGAGAGAGATAAATACAGGGCGAGGGTCTGAATAGGCATTCTCACAAATGCTGGTGTGCTTTGCTTGGATCTCAGGGTTGTTATCGATGCTCTCGGCAGCGGGTACTGAATAAGGGTGACATGTATAAAATCGCATTGGAGACTGACATTGAGTGACACGTGCTGAATGTATGCATGTGAAATCTGTAGCACGATAATATATTATGCAGATAAATGAGTTTCGACATTTAACTTCCAAGCATAAAAAACAGTTTATTTTTAATTTTCTTCTTTATTTACCCGAGAATTAAAATAATTTAGAAAATATAGTCTACGTTAAATTAAAGCCTTGTCTATTCTTAAGTGCTATTTTATTTATCACTTTTACCCTTAACATGTTTTTATTAAACACTTTTAACCGAGATTAAAAAAATGAATAAGTTTCCCTCTACACATCGCGTACTATGCACACATAGCTGGGGGCAGCAATTGCAAAACTCGCTGAAAGAAAGCCGGATCAGAGGGCTAATAATAATTTTAGAATACATATAGGAACTTATACCATAAAAAAAGAAAAAAAAAACATGAAACAGAGATTTTTTAAAGCTATATTATTACATATAAAACATATCTGGATTTTCTAACAGGAAAATTAATGAAAGAATTTGTAAATATAATGGAATCAATCTTCATTGATTAAATTCTCTTTATATGTCAAATGAAATACAATACAATACGTATCAGTATTCATTATTCGTATTATTTGTTTTAGAACAGAATGATTGATCTCTGAAATGGCGTTTAAATAATGTCTATTATAAAGCTATCAACGACAAACTATACTGTACGATAAAATATGTGATTTTGAAATTTGAATTTTGACCGAGGGGCCGTTCACTTGAAAATCGATTCTACGTAATTCTACTGATTCTGATTCTACTGATTCCCCACATGTTTCTGAAAAATCTTTTCACGAGCCATTGATTTCGAATCGATTATAAGTATGGAAAATCACTGATTCCTCCAGTGAACGGCCCCTCGATTCTGACTAAATATCAGATTTTAATTTGTGAAATATTCTCTCGATTCATTCATTTCGAATCTGCCGTAAAGAAGTAGAGTCTCGATGTCATTTTCGATTGCTCAACTCTGATTGCGTACAGTGCAGGATTTCTATGGTAGAAAATAGAAGAGAACGAATCGAATTGATCTTTTCGGGGTCCTTTGCGCCCTTAAAAAGCATCCAAAAGATCATGACCTCCTATCTATTGAAAAGAAACTATACAGAAAATAGGGCGATACAAATTAAACGAGCGTTTAATTTCAGTTATAGCTACTTCCGCGATGGTTATTTTGAACGATAAAATTTGTACGCTTAGTAAACTTCATAAAATGAATTATGTCAATTAAATTCTATGAAAAATATTTGGGAACAAAAAGATATACAAAAATTTTCAAACGGTATCAAAACGTGCTTTAACGTAAATTGCAATTGAATTGATATTGATACAGATATAATTGGCAAGTGTAATTGTTGTGTTCGTAAAGCAATGTAAAATAAAGCGTCATAAATTAGAATCGTTGATGTTAGCTTTGTATGCAGATGATAGTAAATTTGGAATAATATCAGTATATAGGATTTCAATTGTAGAGTTTAAATGTATGTTATTCGATTTAATAATAACGTGAATTATATTAATGCTTTACCTCGAACAATTTAGAAATTAAGTTAAAATCCAATCTACTGTAATCAAATGTACGAAATCCAATTATAAGCTTATAATTTAATCAATATATACCATTCATACAAAAGTGGACTGTTTTGTTTAAACATCCCACTGGATGTTGTGGAGGGGGCAGTCCTGGGACATACATTCCAAGGAGCCTCCAAATTTACTTGAACTCTTTTATATTGGCCTTGATTTCTTATAAATTCTTTTGGATTTTTTTGTATTCATTTTTTTGCTTAAATTCTCTTTGATTCTTTTAATTTCCTTGGGTTGTACTTGACTTCTGTTGAATGCTTTAGAATTCGCAGAAATTTATTGAAATTCTTTATTAGAATGATCTAAAAGGTGTGACCTCAAAAAAATGATCAGCCCTGGGCCTCGATTTGTCTTAATCTGAAACAATTTATTTAAGGTATTAGTGGGCAAATGAACCTACTCTCTATAAAGAATTACTAAAAATTTTTACTAATTTCATTCAGTGACTCACTTCCAGTACTCATACAATTGATGAATAAGAAATTTCAGAGTCAGAACCGAATGCGTTAAAAATATCCTCCGGTCGATAAGAGAAAACTTTGAAATCTATATACTATCAAAAGAACTGTCTTGAGGTCTTGGAACATTACTTAGTCGATTTCGCACGCGTCTCTAGCAAAAATTCGATTTATCAAACGATGTATTGAAAGTATCCGTGTTTCTATTGCCACACCCTGAAGGCGTGAAGAGAGAGAAGGAGACAAGTTGATGGAATCGATCATCGACGTTCAATCGTGTCAAAGAGCACTTTCCTGGCTGAAATAATTTCTGTACTTATACATATGACTTTATATAAAATATCGTTCCGTTTATTTAATTTGGAGCCTATTCATGTTGTGTGACAATTCAAAGCAATTAATTAATTGGAATTCAATTAATTAACTGGAATGTCAAGCGCGGGCCTTCGTCAATAATATATGTTTTCAATATGAAGTGATTCCAAAAGATTTCAATATATTGCAAAAGATTTTATAGAAATCAGTATATTTCAAGAGATTTAGCAGATTTTGAAGGATTCAAAAAAATTTCAAAGATATACCAAAAAGCTTTGAGTGATTTCAAAGGATTTTAATATTTTTTTCAGGATTTAAACAGATTTGAAAAGATTTTTCAAAAGCTTTAAAAGAAATTCAACAAGATTTTAAGTTATTTTTAAAAATTTCAAAGAATTCAAGAGATTTCAACAAATTTCAGAGGATTTCAAGAGATTTTTAACAGATTTTAAAGAATTCAAAAAATTTTTCATGTTTGGAAATTCCTTTAAAATTCTTAAAATCAGTTGGCAGCTTTGATCTCGATTCTAAAGTATAATGTACAGGCGGCGAATACAAATAAAACCAATAGGTGAAGAGAGAATGTGGCTTCAGATTCGAGATTTAAGTCAGTGTCCTATTATGTAGTTCGTTTAAAAGCAACTGAGAAAGAAAAAGTGCCGAAAGCTACAGGTTTTTTCGAGATACATTGCTTTTTTTTTTGATAAGCGTGTTTCACACGACGGGAGATCCAGTGATTTGTATCAATCAGCTGGTGACGTGAAAAATGAATTCGAAGCCTGCACACGCGAAGGATAAGCGGTGATTCATAGAAAAGTAAAGTGCAGGGCAATGTAGAGAAGAAAAGAAAGAAATAAAGAAAGAAAAGAAGAGAGGAAGAGAGAGAAGAGGAAGGAATAAGGCGGGAATCTCGACTTCGATCTGTATTAATTAGACTGGCTAGCAGCGCTCGTGTAATTCCCTCTTTATCTTATTGTTAGTCAAATTGTGCGAAGGGAAAATAAAGAAGATTGATTACCCCCGTACTTGTGTTTCATCCGTTTGCACTATTAAAAATATAAAACGATGTTATTTTATTCAAATCTGGGTGTTTTTATTACATTTTTCGGATAATACAGGTTAGAGGATTTTAATTGTTACGATTTCATTGATTGAAGAAGATTTCAATTACCTCTGCAGTAACTTTTTCAATTACTTCGCGATACTCCTCCCCAAATCTGATGTCTTTTTATGGAAATTTAAACAAACTAAAATATTTTCACAATAAGAGTTTAATTGAAGAAATGAAAACAGTTTTTATAAAGTTTTTCTTAAGCTAGGAAGATACTGGGATACTAATAAGATCTCATTAATATGGATATAAAATAACTTGAAACAGAGAGTATAGTATTCTAGGGAAGTTAATGGTAATGGTTGCAACGGCCGAGACAAATACATACCTGAATTCTAATGGGAGTATACACACAGCTTCCGTAATCATTGTGCGAAAGGTCTCATTACAAACGGTAGTTTGTATGTGTTTAACTTCGCTTACTGCTTGTATTATTCGAATCGCGCATTAAAGGTTGTTAGGTTGTAATTCAGGAGCAACAATAGTAAGGTCTAGTCTAGATTTATATCAACCCTGATTGGTTTGATCTTTTCTTCTCAGCTCGTGTTGTTCTCTCTTCAACTGGAAAACAAATCCGACTTCATGCTTTTATACTTTTATGGAAAATTGGCGAGCGAAATCAATCTTCTTGAACTTTTAGGAGGGCCAAATTACTTTCAAAGGCTTTATTCCCAAACTTCTCGAAAGATTATATGTCTTCGAAATGTTCCTATAGAGAGGAACTTTTTAATTACAATAAGAATATTATTTTTAAAAATATAAGAGTCAATTATAAATGAATGAAAATATTTCATTTTATCACATTTTTAAAGACGTAGATAATAGGTAAATATAATATAGTCTTGGAACTTCAAAATCGTTGACATAGCCATCCTTTGAGTTTTGCCGAGGTTTTAGGTCTTTGCTTTGGCTTTGCCGAACCCTCGAACCAGAAAATCTCAACCATCGTTAACCTGACGTTTCATACCTGAATATAATCTGCTTTCCGCTTGTATGCGAACTCACAAAAAGAATCTTTCCTGAACCTAAAACTTCTTCCACCCTTATATTTTGCAAGAAAAAAATTCTCACTAATGACATCGAGAAACAGTAGCAAGTACAAAAATTTATTTAAAGAGAGTACATATTATAAATGATGCCCAGATTCAAGAAAATAGGTTGTTTTGTATAATTGATATCTAATAAGAAGGGCTTAATTTTCAAAAAGTATTTTTGGGAAACCTACGGGGATACCATTATCAATTGATGACCAAATTGGTTTAATTTATTGACCCCTTTTCACCCTAATGCTTGTAGCTTGAGGGATAACGTACATTCGAAAACTTGCATCTTTTGTTGGGAACCATCACCATTCGGAATAATTAATGAATCTAAGGGTTCACATGCATCTCTTAATCAAATCGGAGGGTTGACTATAATCCAATTTTTCGACCCGCATTTTCGATTTGATTTTTTTCTAGTTAGTTGATTACATTATTGAAAAACTGCATTCGTCTTAAAAGAAATTTAATGAATTTTAATTTAGGATGTAGGGAGCTGAGTTGAATTTATTCAAATAAAAGATGCAAAATTAGATTCTAGAATTTAAGTAAGAATCAGGATTTTGAGAGTTAAGAAAATTTAGTCTTAATGGTTTGCACGTTCTAAAATCTATATAAATCCTATCCTAGGTCTTGTACTACCTGACATTGTAGTTTACACTTTTCTGTGCGAGGACTCAGATTGCAGCCTCACATCTTGTGAAAACGCATTGTCGAACTAGAACTCGAGAATTTCAAAAAATTCTACCTGGAGCCTCGAAGTCTAAACTGTGGACCACCGGGCACCTGCATTTCGACAAATTTTCTTAAGCTTGACCGTCTTTTCCACTTTCCCCTCTCCCATCTTAGTTTTCAACGGAAACAGGTAGCTGGTAGTTGAGAGAAATCGTGAAAAGATAGGATCTATTTGCTATGCTCTCTCTGCGCCATGGTTTTGTTTGGGTATAAACCTTAAAATATTTCCACATGCGACCTTGAAGTTTATTCCGTTGTTTGAATGTTTTTTTCACTAACTAGCTCCAAATTTTCACGTATCGAGAAATGTTCCATACTCTCTTTGAAAAATATTTTTAAATTACTTGAAAATCTTGAAACTCTTCTGAATTCTTTTGAAATTCCTTTAAAATTCGACAGAATGTATCAGATTTTGAGAATAAGAGAATCTATTTTCAGCAAAATTGCAACCTCTTTTTATGATAGGACATTCCCGTTAAAGTAATAAGTGCTCGAAATTAGCATCAATCATTATACTGCAGAATAATTCGTTTTGCGGGAGTGAAACGCAACAAAGAGAGCGAAAATTATTTCTTAGAATTTACTGCAAACGATGAAGGAAATTTAGCGCGCCTCGAATCTCTTAAAGTAAAATTGCCTGTAAATGTTATAGCTTAAATGCAAGAGTGAGCTGCTATACTACCTCATCTCTATGATAGACGCTGGTAATAAAATTTACTAAGAGAAAAGACGTAAAGACGAGTGCTGCAAATTTCTGTCTGTGGCGAAAATGTTCCTCCAAATGTCTCGTGTCCTTCAGTTGTAAAATTTGCCTGCGGCAGGTGAACTCCTCATTTTATATCCCTTTCAGTCAGATGGAGTGGCAGGTCTATTATTTGAGGAAAAGGAGTAACGCCCCGTCAAGGTACGCGAGATGAGTGCTGAGGTCCACCAGACTTTCCTCCAGTTTTCTTAGCTCAAGAGTAAGCGATGAATTTTCGAATGTCATTGCTTTAGTGAGTTTAGTGAGGTTCTTCCTTTCGAACCAGATTATTGGCGTATTAGCTCTCCTCAACTGTGAGTCTTTTTACGAGAGTTTTATACCAGAATATTTGCATGAAAAATAAAAAGATTTTATGCATCTATTTACTTATTAATATTTTTATATTATTTTTGTATGAATTTATGAGAAATCGATAAAGCACTAAAGATTAAAGAGCATTATACGAATTAAAACTTTTTATTTTAGTATCGAACATTTCGCGAATCTACGTATTTATTTAAAAGTCAATAGTACACATTTTTAACGAATTCTTTACACGTTTATTCCCTCTTGCTTTTCTTCTCTGTAATAGACGGCTTTCTACTTTTATAAGGGCATATACGCCCTTACTACAATAGTGAAACGTAGCTGGTATTCGAAAGGCTATTTCTTCACTGTATTGCTCCAGCGACTGCTCTTTTTTTAAGGAAGAAAGGGCTTTATCGCTTTCGTCTAAAGAATAGGTTTACAGTAATCCTTGTAGCCACCAAACCTGTCCCAACTTTTTACCGCCATTCAGTGCAAAGAGAACTGTTAATTACCACTTTAATTCTTCTAAACGAATTATATTATCTTTGTTATCTGGGGCCATTACAACATACGAGAAATGGATTGTATTCTTGAAAATTGTACTCTTAAGTTATAGTAATTTACTCGAATTTGTACATTACATTTGTCCCATTAACATCCTGTCAGAAAAATTTGCATAAATTGTAACGGACGGGAACTGAAAGTTTTTTTCCACTTACGCAAATGAAATTCCGTGTTGTTAAAAATTCAAGCACGCAATGTTCTCTCTCTCTCTCTCTCTCTCTCCTTGTTTTAGCTACCATGTTGGCAATTAATATTGTAAATTTAAAGATGGCAACATTTTTCGTCGACTTTATTTTCAATGTTCTGTTTAATTTGATTTTGAAAAAGAAAAAGAGAATAAATTATTAGGAGAGGGCAACCTCGTGTGTCTTGAAAACTCTCGAGACATAATGAGATTTTGATCTGAGTGTCGCCATATGGGCATGCTCTTTTTAACATCTGTGTTGATGCAACAATGGTTTTGTCCCATGGAGCGAGAACTAACGAAGCGAGTGGTCGCGGATACTTGACTCTTTTACACACTTACCGGCCCTGTGAGCCATTCAGAGTCCGAAGAACCTTCAGTCCCGCGCATATGGATCCCATTTCAGATGAATGAATGTTTAATTTGAGCGCCATTGAGATGCTCTTACGTACGGTGCGAATACGACATTAATTCAATTCCAAGCTAATTAAGAGGAGCACTTCTCTTCTCCACTGATTCAATTCGAATTTGACCAGCATGAGACTAAAGCCTGCTTCCAGACCCTCTTACTCTGATGGATTAGCTGATTTATTCCCTCGGGACTGAAAATTTACCGTTTCACTGATCGAATGATCGTTATCTTTATGTTGATTGGAAATGATTGATTTTGTGCTTGAAAAGAGTGATAGAAGCAGCCTCGATAATGCTATAAGCGTCATAGCGATACCATTATTCATTTCACTTAGTCTTTAATTTGAAACATTAAAACTACAAGCAACCTTAAATCCAGAGCCTAAAAATTTTCACAAATTCTTTTGAATTCCCCTTAATTCTTCTATTTTCAATGTTTTCAATTATTTTGAGTTTATCTATTTTCCTCAATTCTCTTCGATTCTTTTGAGTTTTTCAGAATTCATTTCAATTCCATTGAATTCATTTAAATCCGTGTAGAAATTTCCAAACCTGGCCCAGACTGGGGATGAAACACACGGCCCGACCGGGCTCAGATCTGAAAATCCGATTTCCGATCGGGGCCAGAGTTCCTCGATCTGGGGCTGGCCAGAGCCACAGCAACATTTTTACACGGAAACTCGATTGAAATCTGACCAAATGGTATATTCTTTGGATTTTTTTAATTTTGAAGAAACATTTTAAATTGTTTTACGTTATATTAGCCAAAAATTACATGGTTTAGTAGAATAAAAAAAATTGTATTTAGAGCAAAAAAAAATTAATGATAGTTATGTAACAATGAAGGGGGAAGGGGTGTCATGGCCTATTGTTACGATAGCGTTACAAGGGGGGACTCCAAAAATAGCAACAAAAAAAAAAGCCGTAACATAATATATAGACGATCCCCTATTTTAGAAATAGTTTCCACTAATTAATTTAAATATCTCTAGAGAATTAAATGCAGACGTGTACAACATAGTGAAATCACGTCACGCCGTAAGTCAAAGTTTATTTTGAGCCAGTGCAGTACTTGTATATTCTCGGAATCAATCTATATTGAATTTGATTGTGGATAGAATAGTATGTTTCGAACAGTTAACAATTTACAATTCGTGAGTCGGAAACTTCTCAGTTCTCTGCGATTGGGACGTGAACGGATCGTTAAAGTGACGAGACAAGCTTTCTCAGTTGGGGTGGCATTAAAATAAGCCGAATCGGATTCTCCTCTCAGGGACGTCGGGGTTATAATCTACGCTCTGTTTCTGAAAGGGTTGTCGTTCACGGACGAGATGTTATAAAGCCGAATTTTTCGATTTTCTCTGTAAGGTTCAAGTTTACGATTTTGATTTCATATCTCCCTGAGGTAAAATAAACTGAGGATCTATGTTTCCCTGAATTTTCTTGCGCACAATCTCCTCTATATGTCAGAAAAGTATGACTTCACATTTCAAACAGCTTTAAAAACACACATTTCATATTCTCGGATTCATACAAGATAAAAGCGAAATAATACCCTGCTTGAAGATTCCAACAAATCATGATCTAATATAAAATATATAATATTGTGTGTGTGCCTATATTACTCTCAATTTATTCATGATTTACAGTACAGTTGAATTTTCTCGCAGGTTAGTATAATAAAAAATTGTTTTTTCTTTGTTCCAGGTGAGTCTCTATTTCATATTCAGGATTTTACTTGAAATTTGTTCAAGATATCTGTGAGTATTATGAAACAATTTTATTTTTTTTTTAATTAAGCTAAACTACTTCTAATAAGGAGAGGAACATATAGCTTATTTCATTATTCAATAAATCCGCATTTGATGTTGGCACATCAGTAGCAGCCACTCAATAATTTCTCGACTTGAGTTAAACCCAAAATGTAGTAGCAGGGTGCATAATCATATTTTCGAACGGGGTATCGTAAAGTACGTGGCGGAAACGTATGGACTTCTGAGCTTGCTATATCCACATTTATATACATATATGTGTATATAGATGTACAAAATGTATTCATATACATTATACATATACAGGTATATGTATGCCGGTTTTCATTTGAAGTACATGCTTCGTCTGGTAATCTATATAGTATGCAAGCCGGCAATTCTGTAGAGTGGTCGAAAAGCACCCGAAGGTGTACGCTTGGGTTACCAAATTTACTGATCGACCAAGGCCAATCGGCCACACAAATAAAAATTCGTCGAGTAGTAACCATAACTTTCAACTTCATATTTTCCGCATTAAGTATTCCATACTGAAACCTTCCGAATACTTTGTCCAATATTTTTACAATTGATTGTACAAGGTGAATCTGCTGGAAGAGTTAGTCTCTAATCAACTAATCGCATTTAGGTTCGAATTTGAGCGCAAAATTGGCCCCGCGCAAGGGGATCTATTCTAAAACATTTGTTTTGATGAAGGTTTTGTGAAAATTCCTTTATGCTGATTATTTGCATCGATGAAACGACCTCTCACAAAATTCCGCTGAAGATGAAAAAAGGTAAAATATTCTTGCCCCCATTACGAAATTGTGCAATTTTCTTAATACAGGGTTCATATCTTCACCGGCCAGTTTGAACCTTATAAGACTCGCTGATTATGTAAACCAGCGAAAGGAACTCACATAAGTTGTGGTTTCAGCAAGCTGTGTTTAAGTTCTACCACGAAATTAGGTAGATATACAGCGAACAGCTCTATACCACATTGTATGCATATCTCAAAGTTTCGAGGATGTTGAACTTTCTGTTGATATAAATTGAGGTCGTCAACTTCAGTGCGCATTGTGATTGAATTAGCTAGTACAGATTCTGTTTTATCTAATTAGAGCTTTCCTGATCGACAGCTTCAATATGCGACTAATCTCAGGTAACGTTTTAGCTGAAATATATCAAAGCTTGTCACATAGACTCTATAATGTCACCTACGGTATTATACGGCAAAATCCCGTCAATACTGCCATAACATACATTGATAACTATTGTTCTGTCTGATGTTCCAAGCAGAAAGTTTTCATCCAGCAGACCTGCTTCCATTGCTGGAAATTGATTCATTATCGAGAATTAACGGTGTTTCAATCTTCGTTTGCTGACACAAATTGAATTTGTGTTTCCCGTTTCATGTAAAAGAGACGTACAGTGCCTCGTAATTGCCTGATAGTTTCTAGAAATATCCTTTCTATTATTTTTTTTGTCGTCTTTTTCATAAATCATTGAATAATTTAGACTGGAAATTAAATTTCAGTTGTTGAAAACTCTACAGCATTAATTCTTATTCTTACGAAGATTGAAACTAGTTTTAAAAGCACATTTCATATTGAAGTTTGCTACGAATAACGGATTGTCAAAATTAAATTATTCCCTTTCATGAAATTCACCAGTTTGATGAAATTATAAATTTGCTTTGAATTCTGTGAATTCCTTTAAGAGCTTTTTACTTCCTATGAGTTAAACTAAGCTAATTAGCTTCTGATATATTTAATTCATTTTGGAAATGTTAGAAAGTTTTAAGGGTGCAAAAATAAAGTTCTGGTTCAGATATAAATCATTCACATGCACTCGTGGAACTGTCTGTAGAACATGAAACTACTGCAGATTACAAGTTTCTATTATGTCAGCGTGTGTCAACTAAAAGACATCTCAGACTTGAATATAACTCGAAGGGCTTCTAAATTCTGCTGAGCTTAAAGGAACTCAAAATTTGCAAAATCTCAAATCATCTGAATAGCTATAACTACAAACACAAAATTTCTAATTCCATCTTATTACGAAAATCGAGTGCATACACTGCACATTGTCTGCGCTTAATTATGTAATAAGAAAATAACAATTTCCTCGCGCCAAATTCGAGAAGGTCTTTAACCGCGGCCTTGATTTCGACCTTTCACGGGCATTGTCCAAAACCAAGTTGGATGTCAGTTGTGTCGTCTGTGGCTATACTTCATAGCTTGGTCGTCGCATGCAAGTTTAATCTTGTGGAAGTAACGCAAATGCACTACTAACCGGGTACTGTAGCCGTTCTGAATAATGCATTTGTATGTCCGCGGATGTTCGTCGGGGCGAATCCCTCGCGAGGATGCAGTCACCTATTCGACCGTATTAGTTCTCTAGTAGCCTCGCATCTATGGAAATTATTCTAGATTCATACTACATACGTGCACAATGTTGCATAAATGTGTATAGATATAGACATTTCCGAATGTGAAAATCGGCAGCTCTTTTAATGCAGCGAAGGTTCAATTCCGATCGTTATATGACCCGATGATATCTCCGTATCCGCCTCAAGGTACGTGCCTTGCGTACAATTCGGTTATACCATATTTATAGCCTCGACGCATTAACGACCCTCTCAGTCTTTCAACGCCGCCGATTTTTTTTTATTAAAGGAACTTCCTTTAGACACTCGCTTGATGAGTCTTGTTTATTACAAAACTAGCAATATTGTACGCGCGCGCTACAGCACGCGGGAAACATTGAATGGACAGTTAATAATATTCAAATACGAAAAAGGGACAAATGTGCATGATTTCAATTTGAAATTCACCAATTTTCGGCATTTTTTCAATTTTAAGGCAGGTTCAGTTAATTACATCAAATTTTGAAAAATTTTCAGGAATCTTAAGGGTGATAGAAACCCAATCTCCAAAACAAAATATATATGTTAAAAACAAAAGCATCACTGCGA
Organism: Synergus magnus; assembly: GCA_032275165.1. Taxonomy (NCBI): domain Eukaryota; kingdom Metazoa; phylum Arthropoda; class Insecta; order Hymenoptera; family Cynipidae; genus Synergus; species Synergus magnus. The sequence goes on along the minus strand of JAUESH010000015.1, from coordinate 300,908 downwards.
ACCAACTTCATGTACTGTGAACAGAATGTATAGATGCAAACACTTTATGATTATATTATGTAGTATATGAGCACGTGAAAGGTAGCAAATGTATTCGGATATGTATTCCGAAGGACTGCAGATTTTACAGAGATATGTGCATTTCAGTTTTCGAAGCTCCTTACAATATAGAGAATTTTCTTTGCAACGATACTTTGCAGACATAATATGTTGTAGTGTACGGAGTACGGACTGTTTATGCTGACTATCCAGATAAAATATAAGAAAGTGTGCTTATTATGAGAAAGTGGCGAACGACTTCAATCTTGTGTAATAAATCTTGTATATATAATACATTCTCAGTAATCCAGTGAATAATTTTTTATCTTTCTCCTAAATTGGATTAATCTGACATTCGAGCATTATTTAAATTTCGAATGGCCTCTATATTTTTAATGATGAAAAAATAAATATTTTCAAAACTTTAGGCCATGTGGGTAAAATTATTCGACACTGAGACTTTCATTGATGGGGACTAATACTTGGGAAGCGGATGCGCTTCGCCTAACTCTAGAGCTCTTGAAAGATGAATGTGTGAGACGTTACTGAAACCGAGGAGTTCTCGCCGACGAAAGGATAAAGGGGTGTCAATTAAGCACGTGTGAAGACAACTTATCTACACTTGACAAATTGAAGGTATAGCTTATGGAGGGTCTAGCATTGACACCAATAATTTAAGAAAGAGACACGCCCCTCTATACTTAAACATAACTTATTTAATGAACTTTCAGTAGAATAGTTGCTTTTTAGTCAGACATATGCGGGGAATCGAAGAAAGTATAATTAATTACTACTTTAGAAAATACCTTTCTTAATGACAACTGAACCTAAGTTTTGTTATGGTTTTTTCAACGTTTAATCTTTAAAAAGCAGAGATTACGAAATGTGAAATCAGATTTTCTTCCATTCTGCAAACATGATATTTACTTTCGTATTTATAACATACCTTTCCCATGAAGTTTCTCGTAATCTTGCAAATGCACTGACGGGTTGTGCAATTTTACTAAAACGAAGTTTTATTATTCTTCGTGATGGAAACCCTGCATTGTTTACATTCATTTCACCGATAATCATAAAACCTGATTGGATTGATATTTTTAATGCCAAACCATTATGTATTTTTATGTGCACAACGCTATTAGTATTTTACACTTGCATATTATTTTGCCAATGTCACTCAATATAATAAAATTAAAATTTATGGATTAGAATAGTTTATTAAACTTTTAATTAACTTTAATATTTAACCCTTAAATGCCACATGTCAAAAAAATATCAATAGGTGCCACACCTGAGACTTATTGTGGATGTTCCTGAAAGCCTTGTGAACAATATGCTTTTTGTTCAGGGAAACAATGTTCTTAATGGCTTTTCTAGATTTGAAAACTTATCTGTAAAATAATTTTAGTTAATTTGATGAATATTGAAATTGAACTAGAAATATTGCTTTCCTTCGCTTCGAGCGGTATATGGTTTAATGCTCCTATTGTTCGAGCAGGTATATAGTTATAAACCCTTGGGTTTCTAAACATACGCGGTCGTCCAGAAGGTTTACGACAGGGTTAAGTTTTATTAAATTAAATAATAAGCCTTGATCAGTCGAGTTTAAGAGGTTGTGTTTTGAGAGTCGAATTCGGTTTTTCCACCTTATTCGTTCGGCGTTCTGTAAAAGTGGCTGTCCAATTTTTGTATTGAATTCTTTTGTAAGCTTGTGTGTTCTAAACTGGAACACTTTTGCTCATATAAAAAAATTCAGATGTTCATATAGTGAAAAAAATTGCTTATTTGAAGCAAACATTATAGAAATATTTACGATTGAAAAAACCTTGGGGTCCAAATGACCCGGGGTTGCATTTAAGGGTTAAAACATTTTTTATATTGTGCTATTTCGAAAATTTTCTTAATCAACTGCAAATGAAAATAGAATCAGTTCAGTCTACATTTTATCAGAAATAGAGCGCAATCAATTAATTTTATTATTCAAACAATTAGTAATCAGCATCACGACCAATTACCAATCAGAAATTATTTATATAAATGATTGAGCTGTAAATTTTATTTTAAAATTGTAATTTAAAATGAGGAACACTAGAATTTTAATGAAAGTCTTTAGTTTTACCATTCAACCTACTTTAAACTACATATTAAAATTTTAAGATATCAATACTTTTTTCATGAAATATTATTGGCTATTGCAATATCGTGAAATACTTTTTTTTTTTTTGGAGGGGGGGGGGATTCCAATGCTTTAGAATTCTAATTGGCTTAGAATTTGGCTTGATATTGAAAATTTTTTACCACGTTTCTCGGTTGTTTATTGGAAGAAAATGTTTGCCAGAGGTCTCATTATTTTTCAGCAAAAAGTGCTTAATGGACTATTACTTCATGGAAAATATGAGGGTCGCAGCTTACATATAGTTTTTATTCTAGGCGTGCTGAGAGGCAACCTTATATTATCCCTCGGTATATGAGTGTCCCGCGAAGCCCTGGAAAATTATATATAAAACTCTAGACCATAATTATATACTTTTTATGTAATTATATTCTCTCTTCAATCGATTTGAAGTTTGCGCATTATCTATTCAGTCAATGTTGGTAGATAGTAAGGTACCCGGGGGTACAGTTAATGGCTTCAAGTGGAAAAATATTTATTCCAGAGGGACTAGCATTCTCTTTTGCTAGGATCAGAGTTCTCTTCTCAGACTTTCTACTTACGATTGGATGCTTTCGTCCTTTGCAGGAAAGTCGGGCGGGAAAATCATCTCCGAAAACTTGAAGCTTTCTCTCTTACACTATCTTTCTCACTATCTCTCTCTCTTTCTCTCTCCCTCCCTCTCTTCCTTTCTCTTTCCAGACAAGCATTGGTGTAAGCGCTACTCGCGTAACTCGATAACTCGATAACTCGTTCTTATCCGCGAGGTGTCGAGTAAATTTAAGAGCTCGTTTAAAATTCTAAAGCCACCACGCCGTTGAAACCTAAAGGTCGTTCCAATGGATTACTGATTGCTATTACTCTCCTGAACAAAAGTTCTTTCAAGTAATTGCTTAAAGAGTATCACTGTGGCGTCTCGTTCTCTCATGAAAAAAAAAAGACATTAACATTAAGTCTTTTGGATCGTAAAAGTAGAAAGATTTTGGCTAATTTAAGAATACCTAACTATATAATAATCGCGTGAGCTGTTCGCATCCGTACATTCCGTTCGCAGTATGTAGTTGATTTGCAGGGAGATGCTTTTGTTTTTTACTTACATATTTTGTTTTGGAGATTGGATTTTTATCACTGCACTGAGAAAAATGGATCATACGATTCGGGACTGCGATCCATAGATATTAAGCCGTATAATGTAGATTTTGAGTTTTATAATCCAGGATTTTAAAAATTAACTTCCAGATTATACGGTTTAAAATCCAGATTGTATGGTTTAACATCTAAGATCGCTGCCCCATAGTTAACCTTCTAAGATGTTAAACGGTACAATCCATTTTTCTCGGTGTAAGTAAAATTTGGAGTCATGTTGGCGTTTTAATAATAATTTTAAATTGCAGCAACTGCAATTGAATGCAAAGTTCCTTGAAATCCTGTAAGAGTTCTTAAAATCTCATGAAATCCCTTAAATGTCCTTAAAATTACTTAAAATCCCACAAAATATCGTTAAATCCCTAAAAATTGCCAAATATCCAATGAAATCTCATCAAATCCCTTAAAATTCCTTAAAATTACTTAATATTTTTGAAAATTTTTCAAAATTTGAGTGACTGAAAAGTTCTGAACGTTCAAATGAACGTATGTTTGTGTTGACTGTATTTTAAATTGGAAACAGTTTTAAAATATTTATTCATTTACATTTAAAATAATTCTGTATGAACGAAACTTTTAATGCCTATTGTTATTTTTAAGTGGAACAATATTTCTGGATGAAAAAGAATTGGGAAAAAATATTTCGTTCATTTGAACGTTCAAAACTTCTGGTACATAAATTTGATGTATCAAATTATCTTTTTGTATTTGAATATTATTAATTATCCATGCACTGTTTCCCCGGCTTCACGCGTGCTGTAGCGTGCATATAATATTGCTAGTCCTTAAAAATTTGCGTTTGTTGTTAAAAGTTTAGGGAGATTTAAATTAATATTCATTCTATGAAACAGAATTCCTGAAAGCTTTCTAAAGAGTAAAAATAATTAAATATTGTTCACCTTCAGTTCGCCAATTTAATTTTCTATTCCATTAAAATGATTTGGCTGCTGAAGCTAAGAGAGGGTTTCACAAAGCAGGATCGCCTCAAAGGTCACAAAAGACAGATTCTCTTGTTCCTTTAAAAGTTTAAATGAAGCAGCGACAATAAGGGTGAAAGGTACACCAGAAAATGAAGCTGTTCGCCGTTTCTTCATTAATTATACCAATATCGTGTGTCTTTGCTTATATAGCATTGCGGTACACCTCGAGAGGTTCGAGAATAATTATCGCTGTAGATCGATATTTTGCCCTTATCTTTTCTTTTTCCTATCGACCATTAAACCCATTATTTTTTAAGTTTTTTGTATCCCATCCTGAGTAATTGGAGTAAAATTGCGGGACTATAAGACGGTGTAGTTTGAAATACAAACTTTGCGATTTATAAACATATGGATTATGGATATTGCTATGTTAGTGAGTTGGTGTAATTGCATTTACATAAAAAGGGGGTGCAATGGTAGGGTGGAAATGCAGGAGAATATGCATCGATCTTTTTAATGGAAAACGGACTGATTCCTGAAATTTTCTCGGTCTTCCATCAATCCGTACATACTGGGAACGTATCTGCGTGTACAGAATTATCCGCTATTCAGATTATCAGTGAAATATAATTCCTTTTCCCTCGTGCAAACTTGAAATACTTTCAAGGGAAACCACTTTTTTGATGGTATCGCAGAATTTATATGCATAATATACTAATGAGGAGAATAAATTCACCTTCTTTTTTTATGTGTTGGTTTTTCACATACCATTACTGCATCAAAGCCAATTATTTCTTTTCAGTAAACCTAAGAAAGATTCAACATAATTTTTGCAATCGAAAAATTTTCTTTTTTTCAACATTTTGAGAGCAGTTTGCTAGAGATAATTTGAGGGCATTTTCGCTCTAGCTTCTACCCTATATTAATTACGTTGATGCAGGAGAGTTACATTTTGAATAAACTAAATCCCGTAATTCAATTCTCACGAGTCCGACTAAATTGATAACGAGTTGGTTCAGGATAACATTCCGGTTTATTCCGTTGTAATGTGCTGAATGAAATCAATATTGAGAATTTTCAAATATTCTTGAAATTTCAACACATTTTAACGTGTTAATGTTCTACGAATTTCTTGTATACAGCGAAGAGTAAATTGTTTTTTTGCGATGGCATCATTGAAAAATCAAAGAAATGAAAACACAGTAAATATCCCAGGATGTCAAGTTTTGATCCAAAAGTGGATCAAAGTGTTGCACAATGAAGAAACAGTTGACAAATAACAACTACATGCACATATTCCTATGTAGATGTCAATTGTTTTTCTATTGTGTAACGCTTGATGAAAATGTTCCGCTGTTTTATTTAGTGTGAAAAGAATCTCATATTTTGGAGTATACTGAAAAAATGAGATCTTTTATTCTGAATTTGATATATAAATAACTAGATCTTTCAGTAAACACTTCAGACTGGAGAACCAGCTGAGGACTTTTATCAGGATTTTGATCGATAGCGATCTAGTCTTCTCACCCTCACCTTTTCAGATTTCTATAGAGTGTAGAGGGTATAAAAGTTCTTTTAGCATAGTTTGATCGCCTCTCGAGATAGAAAACACGATACAGAAAAGCGTGAAACCGGAGAGGTTTCCTGACACGCAGTAAGCACTCTGGCGATGATTTATAAAGCGACGACAGTGTCTCTTAATCTTGCCGCTGGCTGTAGATCGAAGTTTCATCCCTTTTGGTGATCTGGCACCCGTCGCAGATAGGGATTATCCGAAGCTGTAGCTGCACAAGCAAGCACACTGTTACGGTCGCTTTTGACTCTCTTTTGAGTAAACCAGTCGAGCATGAATTCGTTGCTTCAGAACGCGTGTAACGCAATGGATTTCATGCACTCGCGACTACGGGGAGGCGATTCGAATAGAACGATCATCGTACAAAAGCCCTTGGGAGCATTTCTGGAAGCTTGTAATAACGCAAGCGGGATCAGAATTTGTCCCAAGTAGGATAACCACAGCAGAACGACAAAGTGAGTATCAGATCATAATAATGAAGGACAAGGCGATGATGATTGTACAGTCTGTATACGTACTTTCCGTTTGCCGTATGCTGAAAACTCTAAGTCTCCCCTAGGTATTACGCAAGACTATTTGGATTCACAACATATTTGTAGTGGTAGATATTATTGGACATGGGAAAGCAATAGACTTTATACCGTTGTAGCATATATCGAATGAATTACATTAAATTCGAAGATAGAAATCCGTGTGATATTCATATTCCAAATGTATCTGTAATGTGTACTATTTGATGACGAGTATCCAACTTCATAGGCGTTAAATTCACAGCAATTTAAGAGATTTTAAACAATTGTAAAAGAATTTAAGCGAATTCGAAAGAATTTAAAGGATTAAATATAATTTAAAGGATTTCAAAAGAATTCAAGGGAAATCAAAATAATTCACGACACTCAATCTGAATTTGTAAGAATTTGACTAATATAGAATTAGTAGTGAATTAGTAAGAACAACTTACTAATATATTTAGTATAAGGTTTACTTACTAATTGAATTGTTTTTCGAAAATCAATAATGTTAAACTTTTTTTATAAATAACTATGTTATTTATGTCACGTAGTATAACTTTTATTATTTATTTAAAAGATTTTAGAAGATTTTACGATTCCTTTTGTAATATAGTGTTACTAATTAAATTATTAACTTTTCACTATTTTACATTAAACGGCTTCGCACTATTTGAATTAGTAAGAAAGTACTGTTAATTAGTAAAATTTAACTAATTTAGATTAAGAATTTATTGAGAAATATGAAGGTTAATTCAAAAGAATTCATGTAAATTTGGAGGCCCATAAACTTGCTCTCCTTTTCATCTTATTATAAAGCTTTTGATCTTGCGATTCGGAATACATTTATCACTTTCAGAAAACCTGATATTATTATTATTATTATTATTATTATTATCAAATTCTCGCATTTGTGCATCTTAACTAGAGAAATTAGATGCAAGCTGACGTGAAAACCGGGTAGAGAAATATAATTTAGTATACTCGACGAGACAGCAAGAGTGTCTGCTATTTTCACTAGTTTAACAGAGAGCAGCCGAGTCCCTCTTTCCATGCCACCCCTAAATCTCTGAAACCATCGGTGTCGCAAATCCGCATAAAAGTTATTTATCGAAATGCAGTTAAGCACCCTGCCATTCGCAGTATATATTTTCGAGGGCCAAGGTGCTCTCGTACTATTGTGTATGCACTGCACGCACGTTAAAGCTGTTCATTTCCATTGGATAAAATGTATATCGTATTTCTCGAGCATTTTCCGAACGTTGTTATCATCCGATGATGTAAATCTGTGAAAAACTCTAGACAATTTTTCCCAATTCCATCGAGTCTTTTCTATTAGAAAATACTTAATCCTAATTCTGTGCGTTATTTCATTTGAGAATTGTCCCTAAAGACAGGTCCGAATTAAGTCTCTTTGTCACAATTTGAGTTATTAAAAACTTCTTTAGGTGGCTTCAAACATGCAAAATAAGTCCTTCAAATATTTATTACATTGGGAAGTCGTGGTGGATTATTAGTTTCTCCATTGCATAACTTTTCTTTTTCTGAGAAAACCTTTCTTACTCTATATTTATTTTTCGGTGTAGTGTGTACTCTCTTAACTCGGCGACATTTTTGGGTCGCTGCAAATTTTATCACAGCATACATTATTCAAAACTTTCTCTGGCGGACAATGTAAGCAAGACTGGAAATGTGGACCTCGTTTCATACTACAATAAGCGCAGAAAACTAACTTTAAAACTAGCAACGTGTACCATTCATCTTGCGCTTGCTATTCGAACTGAGTGAGTGATTTATTTATCAAAAATGATTTGTAGTTTATAATGAAGAAAAATGCATGTCAGGTATGTAACTTTTAACCAGAGTAGGAATTAGGGGAGTGCGCGCGGATTAGACAACCTCTCGGGACGTCAAGAAAGAGGCTTTGAAGGGTCCTTAGACGCCCATTTCCTTGTAAAAACAAAGAGAGAGCTGTCAAGGAAACAATGCAGATAAATATACCGAGGTTTTTTTTTTACGAAGAGGACCGCTAGAGATATAAATTGAATTTAAATTTTCAAGAAGAGAGGGTGGAATAAGAGGAAAGAAATTGACGTCGTTTTCCCTTAAAACTGAAATTTAAAATTGCAAGAGAAGAAAATACAGAACAGCTTTCATTTTTTATTTGTAATTATATTTTTTTAGCAACGAATTTAGGATGCTGCATCATATGGACACGTATTGTCCGGAAAAACTTCTCTCTTGGGCATGCACGTAAATATAACTTACAGAGTACAACATTTACATTAAAAGTTTTGCTTCTCACGTAGAGAGCTTATTTTTCTGTGAAACGTAAATAAAGCTACAAAAAGTTCCTTGTGGCTAATTTTCATTGCATTCATTTAAAAGTAGACATTGCAATTTTCTTATGTAAAATTTTTCAAACTTGATTATGAAAGAAAAGTGGAGTGAAATTTGCATATAAATTATAATGATTTCAATTAATATTGTTAACATTGTAAGTCATATACCAGGAAGCAGAAACTTTTTACCGTCGTCGTTAAAAAGTTTTTATTGTCCTGACTATCGATGGAGGTTCGTCGATAAATCGTGTTACAGTTTACCTATGAGAACGTGCCGCTGGCAGAGCGTTTTACCAACGTTTCTTCTTCGTAATTCGTGCTCTCCCATACGATTCGCCGATGACTGTCACTATCGCTTTTCCAAACGGACGCGTGACAACTGAAGATTCTGAGTTTGCCGATTTTCTTTACTGCCTCGATTTAACCTTTCTTCCAAAACCAGAGCGAGTCGTGATCCCTGAAGATTATCTTCAAGGGAAACGAATTTTGCGAAAGAGACGCTTTGGCGTTTCTTCGCTTTTTTGTTCCTAAAATATGATTTTCAATTTACGAAAGATCTATATTCCTTGGCGCATCTTATGCGAATTGAAATGGTTCATGAGTACATAATTATAAGGCAGGGCAAAATTTCTTGGAAAACTTGTGGAGATTAAGAAAAATTACTTGTTATAGGCATAGGCGTAGGAAGGTAATTTTTTTTTTTTGGGGGGGGGCAAATCTGATTATGAAATTTTTTTATGCCTACCTCTCAATGTAACCGTCCTTTGTCGGTATTCATGTTATTCTGTATTTTCAAAAGATGGGGGGGGGAGTAGAACTTACTCTCCTTAGTAAAAAAAGTGGGGGACAAGTGCCCCCCCCGATTCCGACGCCAATGGTTGTAGGAAAGATACTCATAAATGTTACCAACGAAAGAGTGATAAGCGTAAAAGAAAAAGACAAATTTTCTTATCGGTTTCCAGGCTCAATTTTTAATTGAATTTCTCACAGACTTTTTATTTTTAATAGTCGCGGTAGAGTATATTAGATATGCATATGAAACAGCGAAAGGAAAACTATGTTTCTCGTGTCCTTTGTGTAAATATCCTTGCGATATCTTTACATTTCATAAATGATTGTCTTGTATGTTATTCATAAACCAATATGGTAAAAGATGTTGTAAAAGACAGTTTCTTGGATTTTTTACCATTTACTATTTACCATACAGACATTCAGCTTTATATATAGATAGATAAACAGATGGATAAATCATATTCACGCCCTGTACTGTTTTTTTTGCAGTGGATCCTTGCGGTGTTGGATTTCGATGTAGGAAATACATACAAGGGAAATAATTAGAGCGAAAACATGATACAATTTTGCAGTATAAGAGTAACCATTGATGCAAATGAATTTCTAAATATTTCTAAAAAAAAAAAAGGGTACTTGAACTACTAAAGATTCCATTTGAATTGCTTTATAAATTCTCTTGAATTCGCTTTGAATTGTAATGATTTTTTTGGATCCTTATGAATTCTTATAATTCTTTTGAATTATTTGGAATTCTTTTTTTAGTATAAGAGGTGGGTCCTCAAAGAAATGGCCCTGGGCCTCCATGTATTTACTTACTGCTGAAGAAAACTGCATGAATTAAAGAATATGAATTTGTTTTATGTCCACAGTGAAAATTGGAGGAAGAAAAGTCGAGTCATCCCTTTCATCAGGAATCTACTTATCCGGAAAGCATCCAGGAAATCAAGCAGGTAACTTATTTATTTTGTATCCCTGTTCGGGGAGACCAAGTGAGCTTCCGAGCCAGATTTTTCGCGCCGTAAATCACACTCGTTTCGTTCTGCGATTTTATTTTACTTTGCTTTCACGCGAGATATATCGTTGTGTGCACTTGCACGAGTGCGTGTGCAGGTGTATGACTGTATGTAGTACTCATGAGGGTTTTACAGTCAATGGAACCGCTGCTTCTGTCGAAAGCGAAGGCGCAGAGACGCAATCAGAAAAAAAGGAAACATCTGGCGGTCCAAGGAAATCTAATTTCTAAACGCTCATTCTGCCAGCGCTAATTCCTTGCTTTGTAACTCGATAAAAATCGACTGACGAAAAATCGACAGTCCTACCCTCTTAACCCCTCCTCTTTACAATCACAATCTCTCCTCCATTCTGGACCAAGGCAAACGTCGCGACGCGCTTCTCATTGTTCTCGGGAAATCGAGAGGGAAACGGGAAGCTTCGAGTACAGTAAATGGACGTGAAAAAAAAGCAATAAGAATTCTAGATGGGACTTTAAAGATTTTTACTTATTGTCAGCTGGCTCTTGCCATTGCCCAGGCTTTATCGGAAAGAGCGGTATAGAGCTCGTTTACCTGACGAAGTACATCTTTAACGACATCTAAATGGTTATAATTGAGTACTTTTCTGTAATCGAAACCCTCGGACTTGCACGTTTATTTCTAGCTTTTATAGATATCTGGAAACAGCTTTGAGGAAATGTAACGGAAGCTCAATCTGTCAATCGTTTTCTGTTGATTGAAATAGCACTTTATGTAGTACTCATATTTCCTTTTAATGAATTTGACCCATTTGTTCATTAGACAATTCCCCAATTCAAACCCTTTTAAAATATCTTTGAATATTTTGAACTATTTTGAAATCACTTAAAATTTTTTGAACTCGTTTTGAACTCATTTTATATCCTTATTTTAAAATCTTTGTACTTGTATTGTTGTAAGTGTAGCAATATTTTTCAGCGATTGTTTTGTAATTTTAAAAAATAGACACGCGAAGGAAATACTTGGGGTGAGATTATTCCAAAATATTCCCGAATAATCTTTTGGGAATATATTCCTGGCACACGATAATTCAGAGTGGTTTACCCCTCTATATTTACATAAGAAATTAACAAAAGAAAGTCTAACGCGTTACAGGGTCGCAATTAATTATATATTTTTACATATAAAATAATTATATGACAGTATCAAGTTTTTATCAAATTTGTGAGTTTATTGTGAAGTGCTTTTCTGGATTGTGTGGATTATCTTTTCGCCCTCCTGATCTTGGTTGCAGCTTCTGGAAATTAAAAAGGTACATGTTTGTTCTTTTTAATTTGTTTTTTCTTAGTTTGTTCTTTAAGTATTTAATATCCACAAAGTTCATTAAATGGGGCATTTTTATTAAATATTGGAAATCTATAAGCTTTACATTCATCAAATTCTTTAAAACTCGGTGAATTTGAATGCTGTATCGAGTTATTTCGAAATTCTGGTTTTTTTATCTCCAGTTCATGTGTAATTCAAATTCCTTTGCCATCATATTTATTCCCATTCATTTCTCGAATCAATAACTCATAAAATCTACTACCCAGGAGCATTTAAAAAGGAAATTGTCCTAAAAGCCACCGGCACTTTAGTAATTGAAAAGTATATTTAAACCTCTGATAAGTCATGAAAAACAGGAATTTTTTACCGAGAGTTTTTAAGGCGAAGCTGGTTATAATCAAGCTCTTAAGGGACTAGTTCTATCATTCCCTGAATGAAAAGATTTTGAGACATAGATGGAAAAATGTGCGTAATGGGAGATACAATGATCAACCAGTGTTCCTGTCTCTATAAAAGAGAGTCGCAGTATTGCTTTAAATGGATTACTTCCGCTTTATTATAAAGCATCCCGCTGTACCGAGAGATGGGATAAAAAAATCCGCAGAGTATCGTTGCAAAATAATTTTGCGTTTTAAATCACTTCTGCTTCGCTGTGCGTTTGATCTGATGGTTGAAACAAAATTAAAGCTAGCAGGAGTATTTGGCAAAGCCGACCACCGTAACTGAGCTTCCATCACGTTTTTATAATATCGTTCAACTTCAAATCGAAACTTCGTGGGCAATAATAACATTTTAATTTTTTTGAGTGTCTGATTTCTCAAATTTTTGTAATAAAGGATTTTAGAAAATATGCAGAATATGTTAAACATTAAAATCAAAAGGAGAATGGATTGCATTCTTCTCTTATTTAAATAAATGGAATAATAAATAATGATATACTTATAGGATTCCTACTTGATATACTTTAATTTGACTTGAATTTTTTTGAATACTTTTGAAATATTTTCAATTTCTTTTGAATTCCCTTGACTTCATTCGAATTCATTTAAATGTTTTGAATACGATTAAATTCTTTTGTATTCGCCGTGAATTCTTAACAATTTTTTGGATTTTCATTGAATGCTTTTAAGTTATTTTGAAAGCCTTTCAATTATTTTAAATTCGCTGAAATGATGTGGAATTCTTTTTTTGGGATGAGGAGGGGGGCCTCAAAAGAATGTATCAGCCCTGGGTCTCGATTCGTCATAATCCGGCTTTGAACCTTTGTTTAAGGTTACAAGCCTTGCTTTTGAATTTGGGGCTTCTTTGAAAGGAGTATTTCAGCTAATTTTTTATTTACAAAGCTCGCAGAGAGTGTGCCAGGATACTCAATATTGGAAGTAGTTCCAATAAGAAGATGCTCTTGCACTCTGCACCTACACCTACTCTCTCGAAACTTTCCTCTCAAATTGCTTCGAACAGTCGCGTTCGACCCGTTCGCCAAGTCTCACTGAGGTTATTGGGAATTTGGCCTGAAAGGATGAAATGCGAGAGAGCGAGATCAGATTCGACGTAGAAGGAAAAACAGAAATAGTAGGAGGCATTAAGAGTCATGTTTGATAGTATTCGTTTAATACACTTACATATATTCGCGTTTGAAGTTGAGGACTTTCCATCAAATCGTAATTAAAGTAACCACCACCTTGGGATTTCTTAGCAAAAGTTGAACCACGCACGTGCATTTATTCAACCTTGGAATTTAAAGGGTGACCGACCTTTCGCTTCATTGAGAGATATAAATACCCGCATTCAGAGAGATGTCAAGTGTAATTGGGGCGTATGTCGAATGTAATTCAGAGAGCGTGAAGTATGTTCTCTAATGTACATATTTACGAGTGTTGATAAAGATAGCAAAACGTTCTTCAATAAATTCATTTTATAGATTTTTCAATTTTAGAGACTTCGAAGAAGGTTTTAAAAGAGTTCTAACAATATTAAGTTCTTGAGAGCTCTTCAAAAGAAACTCTTTAAGTATAGTTTTTTTTATATAATGCTTATGATACTTTTTAAAAATCTTTTGTTAAAATATCTTAATCTTCAATAATTTGATTTTAGTCTCAAAATTCTTTTGAATTTTCTTGAAATTCCTTAAAAATTCCTTAAAATCACTTAAAATCTCTTCCATATAAATCATCCTGTTTCTTATGATGGTTTAATCCAACTTTTTTTATATTTAAATGATTTTTCGAAGCAATATTATGTTTTATTATCTTTCTACAGTAGTTATAAAATTGTTGATATGTATAGAGAACATTCATTATACGCAGAAGTTGTTTTTACTTCCCTTGAATTTTTTACTCTTTGCTCTCTCAAGTTAGTAAACAGAATCGCAAAGTTAAACAAATAGCTTCCTTTTAAAGAGTATCCTTGTTATGTCCAATTAAAAGTATAGTTACATTGAGTTAAGAAATGTCGAGAATAATATAAAAATGAAGAAAATTTTTATGAAGAAAATTTTTATGAAGAAAATTTTTATGAAGAAAACTTAAACCTCAAAAGATCGTGGTTTTCTCTAATTGGTGGTACTTAAAAATTTTGTTTTAAATTAAAAAATATTTAAAATGATTTCAGATGTTTTTTGTGCTTGGGTAGTGTGTGCAACAGATTTAGGACAGGGTAGCTTTGTTAGTAGCGTACTTCCGGTGGAATTTTGTATGTACATGCTGGTTGAGGTACGTAAGCATGTGCTACAAACTCAACGCGGACAGACACGCTGCATCCCCGGAATTAATTAGCGCGAGTTACGAATAATTCATTAAAACCAGAATTTAGATCTTTTTTTTCCTCGCATTCGCCTGTGGAATACTTTTCCTGGCATTGTGTGGCTTCGAGGTATGTGCGGTAGATGTGGATGGTGTTGTATAGTTTACGAAGGAGCGAATGCTTCGAAATTCGAGCAATAATGAAAGTTTTTGTGAGATTTGTTCTTATTCTGGTTTAAAGATTTTATGATATTTTTATTGATCATTGTGTGAATAGTTTGACATTTTCGTACCCTTCATAGTACCATCTGCACATTTTACACGACCTTTATTCGGGATGTCATAACAGAGAATATTGGATAGAGGGTCGTAGAATAAATTTGTTTTTGTAGTTTATTAATATTTGATAAAAATTCTATTTACTTATGATAAAGTTAATACTATTAGGATCAAATCATCCAATAACGCAAGCTTAATTTGAAATATTGAATCTAGTAATCAGAAACCGCAGACATTTTTGCAGTTCAATGGAAAATGAGATTATAATTGAATTAAAACTGTCGTTTCAAATAATACAACGTAATATTTTATAATTTACATGTACAAGATAAATTAAAAGTCTAATAGAGAAAATTGAAATGAATTTTACGATAAGGGATGGATTAAATATGACGTGCACTTCTCTATTTCTCCTTCCAACCCTTCAATTATCCAAGCACCCTCGGCGATTACGCTACTTTATACCAGAAACTAAAACCCATAATTCTCCGTGCTGTTTTCTGGTTCGTTTACCAAAGTGACTCGGTTCGGGTTGGGTGCGAACGCGTAGCGATGCAGCGATTATTCTTTTCTTTTTATTGCCGAAAGCTGATCGCAATGTCTCTCGTTGGATCGAGTTACGAGTTACAAGTTACAAGTTACGAGTTACGAGTTACGCTAGTGACATCATGACACAAAGCAAGTATGAGGGAGAAGTGACGTTTGAGGTACATAGCAGCTAGCTGAAGCAGAGACAAAGATTTACTCTGTGTGCAGGGGTTGGTAGGCTCTTGAAAGGGCGATTTGTCGACAGTCAACACGACAAAGACATTAGATGGGTACGAACCCTAAGAGTCAGTTACTCCCCATCTCCTCGCTGTGGCCCATTAAGAAAAAAAAGGCGGGGATGGACGATGGAGCCAGGGGGTCTTCTGCCTCGCGGAATTTCCTCTAAGTGATCTCAAAGGATGTCACGTTAGGACAAATTGATTTTTCAGTCACCCTCTGCACGGATTTCTTCTCCCACCCTCAATGCCATGCCAGTCGGTCGACCCTAGACTCGATCGCCGAGATGCATTTTCGCTCGGAGGTCTCGTTCGCCTCGGGCCGGGATCGAAACCTCTTCCTGGAGAACAAGCCCTTTTGCTTTCATCCTAACGGGGTGACGCGTGTATATCGTGCATGTGATGTCAAGGCTAGAAACTTTTTGAAAGGGCTCCTTTTCCGCCTCAAGGCCCATTGCTCGGATCTTCCCTCCGAATCTCCCAAAGCTTTCGTCGAGCAAACCTCGAATTTGGGATATAAAACGCGATCTCTATGGTCGGCCAAACACACTACGTGAAATCGAAAGGAAAGTTTAAAAGGATCCAGTGATAGAAAATTTCATCGAAAATGCGATTTAGATTATGTGTCTTTTCACAGGTAGAGAAAATATTTTCTACTAATTTGACCTGACTAGAATGCGAGCTAGAATGTCATGCGCGCGCTGCTAAAGCTCGCGCCTTCGTCAATAATTTATGCTTATGATAATTTAAAAAAATCTTTTGTTAAAATATCTTCATCTTCAGTAATTTGATTTTAGTCTCTCATAAATAATCCTGCCATAAAAACTGCTTTTATAAACTGGAAGTCTCGAAGTGAGTGTATAATTTTAAGGATACAAAATGAGTTCAAAAGGATTTCAAAAGATTTCTATGAAATCTTTTAAAATCCCTTTCAATTCCCTAAAATCATTTGAAATCTCTTGAAACCTCTTGAAAATCTTTACATTTTTTTTAATTCTTTTAAAATCCATTATATTTTCTGTCATTTCAAAAATTTTAGCGAGATATCTTCTTTAGTTTAAAAATAATAAGCCGGAGAAAATATAAATGGTACGGTCGGTAAATAGTGACGTCATAATTTACCATTTGCCTTAAAATTGCGAGAATCCACTTTTGATATAATCCCAACCTCTTTTTTTTATGATAAGAATCTAATTTGCAGATTGAACAGATAGGACGAAAATCTAATAATGTAATAAACTGACTTGCGAGAACTAAATCTATTTTTTGTCAACGAATCGCTTGTTTCGCAGAATGCCCATATGCTTTGCAGCAGCTGCACGGATACGGCGTGAGTAATAAAAACAATTTCGCCGAACAAATTCCAGTAGGTTTTCGAGCTGCATGTTGGTTAGTTTCACTCATTGAGTATTTCATATAAAGTTGGGACAATTAACAACTTTTTAGTGAATCGTTTGTCTGAAACTATAAACGTATTCCAGGGAGTTCAACGGAACTACAAATGACAAATGGATAATTAAGCGAAGTGATTCACTTAGTCCATAAACGCGTACCTAACGATGTCCCTATAAAAAGTACTCGATATAACCATAACTACCACTCTTTCACAACTAGGAGAGCTTTTTCAAACTAGTGCGGTGAATGTTGATGTAAATCGGAAGCGCTGGAATTCCGAAAATATTTCAAACTTTCGTCGCTTTACTTTTCATCATAGGGTTGTGGGCGGGTATTATTAATATTGCGCGGCTATAGATCCTCCCATTCTTATGTCCCCGTGTCTCGTTATAAAGCGCATACCAACTTTTCAGGAAGTTGGGGGAGGAGTATTTAGTCTTCCCTTTGTCTACATCCCTAATTTTTTCTACAACAATCTCTCTTAAAAACTTGAAATTATTTTAAGCACACTCTCTACATTTGAAGCAGGGGAAAGTGTGCGACTAATTTGCTTCAGTAGAAATTTTGAAACTTAATTACTTTCTTTAAAACAAATCGAGGCCAAGGCCTCATTCCAAAAAAAAAGAGAATTCTGAATAATTTAAGCGAATTCAAAATAATTTTAAAAACTTTAAAAATAATTCAAAGGCATTCGAAAGAATTAAAGATGATTAAAAAATAATTAAATACAATTCGAAGCGAATTCCAAAGAATTTAAAATATTCAACATAATTTAGGAGTATTTGGGTTAACTTAACTAGAATCTTTCTTATCACTTTTTTTGGGTGTAGTCTTTAGAAAAAGGTCAATGTTATTTTATTACGCAGTTCATATATAGCTACTGATGAATATTGCGAACAATGGCGCTTAATTAAAAAATTTCTGTCTCGTTCCAGTAATTTTCTAATATAGACGGAGGCATTTGGCGAATTTCTGTTGGAAATAACAATGGTTTTGCATTTTTATCCGAGTTTTCTCTCTTCTTCGTTCAGCCAATCTCTCTTTCTCTATTATACCAGTTTCACCCCCTTTTCACTCTCATTTTGTACTTCCTCTTTTCTCGCATTCTGCTCTATTCGGTTCGTTTGACACACCGACCGATTACCATTGGGGCAACGATTCGTGGTTTTGGTTTGGCGCTCACCAGATCGTTTCCATTTTGTGGAAGAGGATTAAAATATAATTTCTGTATCGTGAACTGCTCTCAATTTACTTTTCCCACATCATGCAAAACTCGTAACCGATCATAATCGAACTCTCTGGCCAATTCGATGGTTTATAAATCGATTCTTCCGTAGAATATTTGTTTTGCGAATCAGGGATTCCATTCGAAATTTGTATTTTACGATTTGTTCAATATGCAGAGAACAAAGTAATGGAAAATATGTTAATAATGGATTTAAAAACAGAATGTCATCAAAATTAATAAAAACTAAACTATAATACAGAAAGAGGTTTTGAAAAGTCGACAAGATTGTCGTGGCTGCTTTCAAAAGCAGTTAATTTAGCTGTCTGAGGCAGCAGAAAGTACCATTTTTCTTCAATACAGCTTTTCATCGCGGGCATATAAAAAATAGAAGATAAGTTATTGAACTAAAATAGCGTCAGTCAGGGTGGAGTTGGCAGACGGGTATCGAAAATAACGAAGACAGAAGAGTATCGGTGCACCACGAGGGTAGCCAATTTCGTTAGTGTCGGCTGGTTCGCCGGAAAATGGGTGTAATTAACGTTTAATTAAGTACAGTCGTCGACATCATGATCAGATCGCTGCTTATCTATGGCCCTGCAGAAACCGTGCAATATCTAGTCATTTATCGCTGAATCTATACCGACGTCTAATAATAATTAATCTTGATCTTAAACTACTCGCAAAATTATGAGAACACCAGCATTTTGAATAGAGTTCCTTTATATTGCAGATTCTATCTCTATTTTTAAACTATTACTATTACTATTTCTTGTAGTAGTAGTGTTAATTCATTTAGTTCGTCCTTCTTACTAATTAAATTAGTAACTTTTTACTAATTTGTAGTAAACGGCTTGGCACTATGTGAATGAGTAAGAAACTACTATTAATTAGTAAGATTTAACTAATTCAGATTGAGAGAGAACCTTTATGTATTTTTCGTAACGTCTATTGTGGCCCAAAACTACGGTAATGGCTCCTTCAAAGGCTTGCGTGATAGAAGCCGAAGTAAAAGTATATGCGGAAGAGACTTATCGAGCAAGAATATATGTAGTACGAAGAAGAATATATTAGACTGCAATAAAAGGCGGACATTAATTTTGCAAGCCAGAAGGCAGAAAGAACGCACGTACCGGAAAAGATGTGAGGGTTTTTGCCAAGAGGCCTGCATTAGCTTTGAATTATGCAAAAACATTGATTCCTCGACATGAAACATGCAGGCTACCTTCTCTCTGCAAGGGGGCGACACGCCTCGTAATAACACCAGAGGGTACGAAAGTATCAACGAATCAACGTTGGATTAATTCTGATGAATTGCTGTACGAGATTGCACGAAATTGTACGAGATTGCCTCCGACGGGTGTCCAAAGCACAGAATAGAACATCCGGACTTCATCAAAAATGCATTTTCACGATGTCCTTCGGATTCCACTGGTGCTCGTAGAAAAAGGGAAGTTCAACGCACGTAGTTCAATTCTTCCCCAAAACAATTTCAGAGGACGAACGTCCAACTGAAATAATAATAGAGGCTGTGATCCAACCTCCAAGGAGCCGTTCTATCGAATAAATTAATTATAAGAACCCAATTGAGCAACTGTACAAAAAGAAAAGATTTTTGCGGAGAGGTCTTTGAATCTGAAGTCAAATTTAGAGAGGGGATGGAGAGATTCGCCAAACCAAAAGTTACTGTGAGAAAAAAATGCTCTGAGAGAAAAATGAAAAAAAAAAAAAAAAATGGTATATTTATTCAGGAATGAATAAATATACCATTGAAAAAATAGCTCTCATTCAAAAGCAGATCTTCTATTGATTCAAGTGAATATTCAATGAAACAAGAATCCTATACTTATTTTGGTTCAATAGTGATGCTATAAAATTTATAGTATACATTTGAATCAATAAAATATCTGCTTTTGAAGGAAGGCTATTGATTCAGATAGTTAATGACTTCCCAACTTTTTTTCATATTAGAATTTTAATATATTATACAATTAGCAGAAATTTACCCGACGTTGCTCAGGATTTTAAGAGATTTCAAGTGACCTTAAGGAATTTAAAGGGATTTAAAAAATATTTTAAGGGATTTCAAGAGAGTTTAATTTCGAAACAATTTATAGTACTTTTAAGGAACTTTAAGAATTTAAAGGACTTAAAAGGATTTAAAAACATTTGAAGGGATGTTAAGAGATTTTTATTTATTTTAGAAATTTCAAGGGACTTTTAAAAGAGTTAAGAAGAGTTATCAAAAGAATTTTCCAGAGATCTCCATAAATTTCATAAGATTTCAGGAACTCTGAAAAGATCTCAAGAAATTTTAAATAATTTTAACGAATTTGAAGAGATTTGAATAGCTTTTAAGAGATTTAGAAAAAATGTAAAGGATTTTAAAGAATCTCAACGGATTTTAGGAGATTTCAAGATATTTAAAATGACATTCAGTTTTATATATAAAGATATGGATATATTACATAAAATTCTAATATACAGTATAAAATAAAAGAAATAATTTAAAATTTGAACTATTAAAATACTATTCACCCATTTATTGTAGGGATCTTTCATATATGTATTTTAAAATAGATCGACTATATTTCCGAAAGGTCACATAAGAATATTGACTTTGTACTTCGCCTCGAGGTTATTCCTTTTACATCGTATTGAAAAGAACTAACCCGATTTTCTTCCCGGGTTAGTGAAACAAATATTATTAATTTTTTGTTCTTAAAAATTATATGTATTGCGTTGAATGTTTCTCAATTCTTTTAAATTCTTTTAATTGTGCATTAATTCTGTGAATTTCATTTGAATTCTTTGTCTTAAAAATGTTGAGAATTGTCGATGCATAGGACAACGAATCATAATGTAAATTCTGAAAGGTTTATGAATTCGGCGACAGATTTTCTACCTTGGGGGGTTTATAATTACCGGCATAATTACGATGACAGCCTTCGTTAAGTGTCGCCTGCGATTTATTGCTTTCCGCCAGACTGGTTTATTCCTCCTGGACCGAGTAGTAATAATCCCCCTGCAGGTGTTGGGAATTAATAAAAATAATAATAGTGGAGCCGCTGGTGAAAAATGACGAAAGCCGTGAACATACGACCTTCCAACACCTCCACATCTAGAGTTCATTAGATCGCCCCTAAGCATTTTCACGTCGTAATTAACCCTTTACGGCTTCGTGAGTCATATCAGCTCGTAACCGGATTTCTTGAAATACCTTCTAAGTAACTTACATAGTAAATTAGTTGAGTTTTAAGGCAGGTTGAGATAAGAGAGGCAAAAGTAAGAAAAAGATGGGGGATGAAGAAGAAAAATTATTGAAGGACTTACAAGATTTATTTCGTAAATTATTAGTTGTTTTCCCAATTTCCAAGAGAGATTTTACTTTATTTTCGAAAACAAAGTTGAGAAAATAGTTCTAGCAGAAACGCTGCTGTAAATTATTCAAGCATCCCTAGTTTTAATTAAACTTTATATATAAATGCACTCCGTTGAAAAGTTCATTGACGTTAATTAACAAATTAATGGGTTTTAATTCAGTTTAAGAGAAAGCTAAATAACTGCAAATTTTCTACATCTAGTAGAATTTTTAAGCACTTACATTCAATTTAAAAATAATTTGAAACGAGACTTACGTATTTTTCACAAAATATACTTAAAGGAAAGAAGCTTTGTATTTATATTTCTTAAGATATTCGTGACTCTCACTGTAAGTCCCCTTCCAGAAATTGGTGTGGTTTCGGGGAAGAAAGACCCGGTAGTCAACGATCAAAATTTTTTTACAATACGATTCACCGTTTAATACATACGAGCGAGTAAATTACGACTGACAACGAATGGGTGTAATTTCCTCGAGCAATTATGCCTGACAGCCAGAAGGCTTGCCGGGTCTTTTATGGAAAAGAATTACGACTGATTCACATGAATTATCATTAATAAATCGAACGTTTTAGAAAGTAATGTAGATGAATGGTGGTTGATGAATCGACAACCTATGTTATTTCCAACAAACCACATGAGGTCTTTCATTTTCTTGATGTTTGTCAATATAAAAGAAATAGCAGAAATTTAACCGGCGTTACCCGTGGGACTTTTAAGAGATTTCAAGCTGTCTTTTACGAATTTCATAGAGATCTTGAAATCCTCTAAAATCATTCTAAATGCCTTGAAGTATACAAAAATGAAAAAAAAAATCCATAAGCACTGTCAAAATATCTTTTTAAAAGATCCTTTAGACATATTTATGACGTCCTTCAAAATTTGGTTTTAATAGGTACAAGGATATGGATGCTTATACGGAACACATAAATATTTTTTTCATTGTTCAATTTATGAAATGAATAAATGTCATCATCAATACTAAAAAGCATTTAAATATCGCCATCGTTGAAATTAAAAATATATTTTTCTCGCACACTGAACAATTTTATTTGCTTTTACGCTTTCAAATTCAATTTCTCTCCACGTTTTTAAATTTTGAGGCGAGTTTATGAAAAGCGAGATAACAATATTAATCGCAAAAAATTTAAGCTCTAGTAAACCTCGAAATTTGATTATATTAAGCGAAGCTATAGCTTTTTGCGATGAAAAGTATTTCAAATTGAAGCAGGAATTACTAATTATATTCTTGCTTAATAAAAACATGCTTCAGAATCGAAATAGCATGGCTTCAAACGGTGTATTCTCGATTAAACTATATGATTACATTCTGTATTAATATTTAACGCCGCTAATGTGCCAACGTAAAGCGAAAGAGTTTAACGTCAGAGATGAAAATTGCGTTACACACAAAATAAAAAATTATTAAATTATTATATTATATAGAATATTTATCCATTGTAGTCCTTCGTGTGAATAATTTTCCATTACATTTAACTTAATATTTTACTACAACAACAAAGTCTCTTATTAATAAAAAAATGAACAAATTCGGTTTTACTAAAATTTTTTGTAATAAATATTAATCTCGATACCGATGTTAATTGAAATAGAAAATTATTTATTGCGTAATTGAATGGTGCGATTGAAATATTAACCATCCGTTGGTGGAATCAAAATCGCTGTAATTTATTAGCGCACAGAACGGCACTTTGCTTTTATGTTAATTCAGTATAGCTTGAGTTGTTTCGTAAATAAATTACATTAATATCTCTATGTAAAGGTATTTAAACAATTAAATTATTCCTACGTGCAGTGATTAAAATTAGTATTATTAATTGATAAGTTCATTAAGAAAATAGGTTTAAAAAAATTAAAGTAGAGAAGTAATTAGCAGAGATTTTGATTCTTAATTTTAAATTATTAATATTAATTCGTAAAAATGAATTTTTTGTTGAACTAACTTCTTGAAAATTATAAGCAGACTCTAATTTTCATAGTTGAAGTTCGTTTTCAAAGGGCAGTTTCAAAGAAACGCGCAAACAAAGCAGTGTAGCAAACAAAGAAAACTTTAACTAAAAACTTCCTACTGCATATTTTCCTTGTCCTTAAAGAAGAAGATCGTAAAAGTTTCATCAGAGAATCTGGAGTCCAGGAAATTAATAAACATAAATGTATATTTTACATGTACATTCTAATTTAAATATAACTCCTTCTTAAGTTGACATTTCACTAGATATTACTAGAACTTTCTTAAAACTGAAAAAATTAAAAAAGACGGTAATTAACTCTTCTTAATTAAAATATTGTAAAACTTTTAGATTCCGTGAGCGTTTTTTTTAAATTAGTAGCATTTGAATTTAAACCTTTATAAATCGATGTTCAAATGACAAAGTTCTTACAAAATGCAAATGAAAGCTTTTACCTCTGAGCTAGCAAATTACAAGGTTCTATCGGATAACTAACTCCCAAAACTTGAAAATCACATATAAATTGTATCAGGATCACCAGCGACTTTTCCGAGATAGAACCTTTCAATTTGCACGTTCGCAGAGGAAACCTTTCGATATGCATGTTGGGAGATGGAACCTTGTCATTTGGATAGGTAGAAATGTTGGACTGCTTTCAAATTTCAATTGTCTATCTCTGAATGCTTTTAATAGTTCGAAGAGCTTTAGAAACGTTCGCCTTTAGCCAATGTAAATGCAATGTCGCACCTTCCAAAGACTAAGGTAATCTCAAATTGCAACAGGAGCTGTCAAACTGAAGAACTTTACCTAAATTCGAATCTCGTCCCGACTATCTATCGTTCCTTGTATCCGTCTTCGCGATTTAATTAAATTATCCAACCATCGGTCTGCAAAGCTTTCACCAGGAGAGCAGAGAGTAGAGAGCAAAGTTTTAATCGTCAGAATCACTTGCAGTTGCTACTTCAGAAAATTACAATAGACAACACCGAGAGTGCGGCGTATTATAATATGTGGAATATGCGAGTATTCTCGCCAGCATGCCGGAATGCATTTATAAGAGGCAGGAATACGCGAAGCACGTGCACAATGAGAACATGAGCCCGGGATGAAGTTGGGAGGCTTAGAAAGCACAGATGGGTGGTTCAAGTTCAAGAGGATTCTTCTTGAATCGCTTTCGCGTTTCATTGATGTGAGGAAATCCCAACAAGCCATGGAATTCCTATAGAGGTGGGGGAATACCCCGACTTTCCAGTTGATTTACCAACAATGTCAGTTTTTATTTTATTTTTTTCCAATTTTAATATTAATTAAGAGCGCGGATTATAGATTCGCATCAGCGAATAAATCACGGATTGCGATAACCATCCGTACGCCCGAACAATTAAAGAGGCGAAGTTGTTGAAAAAATGTCGTCTGTATAGACATACATATAAATATAGGAGAGGATTTTTCATTGTTAAAATATTGCTTTGTGTGGCAAGTAAATAACAAGTTATTTGTGGGAATCCGGCAATTTATCGCTATTCGGTTATTTGTACGCTTTTCTTATTTTTTATATAGAGTAAAATCACATAACTACTTAAAATGTACTTAAAATGGGTGCATTTTGAATTAAATTAATAATATGAAAATTGAAACGAAATTGTACCAGTGCTCTATTAAAACTTCCGTTGATGATTGATGAATGAAGAGCGACGAAGGGGAAATAAAAATGCACCATAGAGCTTGAGTGTAAACTGCAATTCTTCTTTAAATGAACATGTCGAATGAGTCAGCGAATGCCTCAGCGAGATGGATTGCCTATCACGATGTGCCATCAACGATGAACTTTCGTAGCCGGCAAAAAATCACACTGTTGGTGCAAAAGGTGTCAGTCGTAAAAAAAGTCGGGCTTGAAAAGGAACACCATTTCTAGATTGGAAAGAGGCACGTTTGCCGTTGAAATTGACATTCAGTGCTCCACATCAACACCGAGAGTGATTATTTTTATTTTCTTTTTTCTTCAATTCAACACTCTGATACAAATCCGATACACATTAAATTGAAAAAAAGCTTCTTTGAATCAAAAAATATTTCTTTGATGCAAATAAATGGTCGGTTTGAACATGGCCGAAGAAAACCCTTCGTTAAAACCCTTAAAAATCCTGAAAATTTTTCAAAACTTGATCTAATAAAATGTATTTGCCTTAAAATTGAAAAATGTTTATTTGAAGGGCCTAAAATTGTTGAATTTCAAATTGAAATTATATTATGTATTTTTTAATATTTAAGTATTATAATTCGCAATATTAATTAATATTAATATTAATCCACGCAATATTATTGCTAGTTAATTAATAAACATCTCCCCTTTGCTCAATGTTAAGTTTCGAATGTCCAAATTGAGAGCAACGAATTGGTTCTCTTAAAATAAATTGCTGTCACCAGCCTCGCAGTCCCTGGGCGTATTTACATAAATATTTGACATGGAGAATTGATAACCTGGAACAGGTGGTTGGAAGCGTCAGTCAAATTTTGTTCGCACTCGCCAATACTTAATTAAAATGGTCTGCAAGCGGTGACGCGCTAATTTGTCAATTTGTTCGTCAGTGAAGCATAAAAAAGGCAGTGGTAATAAAAATCTCGTTCATCCTCGATGAGAGTTTCGTGTTAATTATTGAAAAATTAGCACCCCCGACAGGCCGCCATTTTACGATGGTTGCCATTTTGGAAGTAGCCGGGGGTTAAACTGTCGGCTTTACGCTCCGATTGGCTTAACTTGGTTTTCGGCACCCTTCCTTCTTGTCAGCTTCTACCTTAATTGTATAAATATTAGATTATTGCTCGGCCATGCGAACTATGTTTGTTTATTATACGAATATATATATATATATCTACAAACATCTCAGTGCAGAACATTTTGCATACAATTTCTCGAGTTTATCTTTCCAATCTAGTGCGACGGATTCATTTTTAACTATTCGAACAATGCTGAGCTATAAGAATAAAGCTTTTAGACTGGTATGTGGAATCTGCTATGAAATTTAAAAATTTGTAGAACGTGATAAACTGTAGGTAAATTTCATGTGAATCTTCAGTTAAGGTACACGGTGAGCGAGAAATAGTTAAGATAACTAAGCACATTCATACCATAATTTCACGAATGTTGCTGAGTGTTGCACCTGAAGGTTGTAGTTATATGTAGTTGGACAAACTTCTGAAACTGTAGGGTATTGTGTTTATAGCCTATTTCGAGTTTATCACAAAATTTACCGTCATAGAGAGATTTGAAATTTCCGCAGTACGATCTATAACTGCGCTTTATGCAATCATTTCGATTTTCTTGCTCGATGTATTAGTAAAAGTAAGTTCTTCGAAAGGAAAATGTAGAGGTGTATAAAACATATTAGTAAGGCTTCGTTGAACATGCTTTGTTTGCTGAATATGATATATTTTTGTATTTTCAGAATGAAGGGGTAGAAATCTCAATTATTACAAACTTAATTGCATTTTGCTCACTTCCTGCTGTAATAAGAAGATAACTTTAGTTGTGAAACTCGAAATCCCTGGAGCTAAAATCGCACATCCGTTTGCTTCTGCGGTTTTGCAATTTAAATGTGTCTAATAATGAGTAAAAAAAAATATTTTAATTTACGGGATTTTATCACGATTTGGAAAATATTTGATAAGGATTCTTCTGTATATCCTTCTGTAGATCTTTCCTTTTTATGCAAGAAGCGTGTTAGAATATCTTTTCTGAAATATCTTGTTGAATCGAGAATTAATTGGTAATTGGGATGCGATTTACACGAAGAGAGTAGCGATTAGTTCTCCCGTTCCAGTGTCGTCAGTGCCATTCATGAACTTTATAAATGGTAAGAATCGACAGATTGGAAAGACATCGCAAGCTTTTTTCATTCGCATAGACGAAGAGAATTAAATTTCGTCCGAAACTAATTTTACGTGTAGACTGGCATTACAGTGCGGCGCGGCGCGGGTCGGCTATG
Organism: Synergus magnus; assembly: GCA_032275165.1. NCBI lineage: Eukaryota > Metazoa > Arthropoda > Insecta > Hymenoptera > Cynipidae > Synergus > Synergus magnus. Next base: position 273,397 of record JAUESH010000015.1, on the reverse strand, counting down.
AGACTTTTGGGGGGAAGAGACCTAGATTTCCGATACTATTGAAATCCATTGAAGCGAAAAGCAAATTATATGAACCCGCTCGAGCAGTGAAGATCCTTTGATGTTTTTGGCCCCCTCCCCCCTCTTAACCCCCGTTCTAACATTGCAAGGACTGTGAGGGAGAAGCCGAATTTTCAACGGGATTATATAAGTTTTACTGCAATAGCCAGATCTCGATGTCTTAGCGGGTATTATGCCTGCGAAAATACAAAACTTTAGTTAGGAAAGCACGAACAGTAAACCGTTCGACCGAGTAAAATTCCACGCAAAGTAAGGATTACTCCCGAATGGGACACACCGGGAATATTCTTGAGTTATTCGGCAGAATGCTCAGATTTATTTCCAGGATGTTCTAGTCGACTGAATGAACATCGTGAGCACTTTAGATGAAGTTCCTATTTTTACCAAAAATATGCAAGATATATACTCTCTTATATTGTCCTGGTATTCAAAATAATGCATAACAATTTTTTATTTAGCCACACAGAAGAAACTGCTCTGGTTGTGTCAATCACAGAAATAGTAAAAAAAAAAAATGGTGCAACTAGAATTTGTTGTAGCCACAACCACAGTTATTATGTGGCAATAACCACGTTGTCAGTGTCATAAAATTTCAAAAGATTTTATAGAAATTCAATAAATCACTTGAAATTAGTTAAAATCATTTAAAATACATTTAAAGTTCCTAAAATCTCTTGAAATCCCCTTAAATTCTTTAAAATCACTTAGAATGTCTTGAAATCCTTAAAGATGTTTTGATATTTTTAATATGAATAAATATCTTGAATATCCTTAAATTCTTTGAAATTCTTTTAAAACTCTAAAAATCTTTAATATCATTTTAAATCCCTTGATAACGTTATTTTTACTATATAAAGTGAGAGAGAAATAGAAGTTGGTGGGCGAGATCTCGAAAATATACAAAAATTCAACTTAGATGCAATTGAAAGATATCAGACTGGGAAACGAATCTATCGAAAATACTATTCCGCAAATTGAAGTTCAGTATAAGCGAACACCCTACATCTGAAATATTTTACAAGATATCTCCTAGGAATATGTGTAAACATTTTATTGAAATCATTCGGAACAAACAAATATTTTGCCTCATTCGAAAGCATATTTATATATTTTGCAACCGGTGTGTTAGTAAAAGCCATAATCTTTACGAGGTTAATTTTATAGACCATAAAATATTATTTGAGTTGATGACGTGTTGTACGGTATCACTTTATAACTCTTCGCTTCTCAGTAGTCTAATTTAAAAAATGTAATTCTTTCGCAAAAACTGAAATTCTTTTAGAAGACTTGGTATGCGACTCCAGTATCTTGTGATCTTACCATCACCATGCAGGGCGTGGACAATTTAATATCATCATATCATGGGGTCATGCCTGTTTAGATCACGAGATGATTTAATTGTGACGTCACTGTAATGAGGGAGTGTGTTCTGCTTCATGGGTGAAGGAACTCTGCATGCATTGACATGAAGCGAGTGACATTGAAGTTTATTTTAGTAATGATATTGGGGGTCATCCATAAACCACGTGGACGATTTTTTACCACTTTTTGCCCCCCCCCTGGACAGTCGTGGAATTTTGACCCCCCCCCTCCCTACTCTGTCCACGTGGACATATTTTATGAAAATATAGATATTATTGGTCTTCAAAGGCAAGGAGAGGTAAATTGGCTGAAAATTCGAATTAACTTGAGAACGTAAACTTAAAACGTGTTTACACGTGGATTTTACTTCGACTCCCCCCGGTCCCTCTCGTCGACAAACGCGGAATTTTGCCATACCCCCCCTTCCCTCCCTAAAATGTTCACGTGGTTTATGGATAGCCCCTTAATATTCTAACTCGTGGGTCACTTCATTCTGGAGACTGCTCGAGCTGCGACCACCTCCTCATCCTTCGAGAGAGACTTTTGTCGCGGCGAACGATCAATCGTTCATGGCGGCGTCGCGACGCCTTTCTGATCGCTGTGGTATGCGTCCATAGTGCATTTCTTTCAAAGTGCTCGATATAACGGATATAAAGCAGTCTGCAGAGTTTGCGATTCGGCGAAAGGATAAAGGATTTAGTATTAATCGATTCGGTTTGGACTTTCGAGGTTTAAGAAAACAGTTTTTCAAAGTAATTTCCATAGTAAAACACCACACTCTTCTCTTCCTTTTTCCTTTTTGGTATTTTTTTTTAGTCGTTTTTGGGCAAAATATTCTTTTACCTCAAAATTCAATTTGGAAAGTTTTTTGATAAACAAACGATTTATTATCGGTTGGTTGCTCGAAGCCTGTTTTTGCGTTGAAGTTGAAGTAAACAAAGCTTTCGTGAAGATAAAGCGAAAGCTTTTACTTTGAAGTGAACATCAAATTCTCGTTAATTAGATTCGCTCGGCTGAAAAATTTGAATAAAGATAAAAGAATAATACTTATCCTTGATAATTGTCTTACAAAAGTGTTAACGTCGAGGAGACATTGCAGAAACAATTTCAACTTTTTCAATATCGATGCTCATTTTCTCCTCGCTCTTGTGGCTTTGAAATGCCTCGCTACTTTATTATGCTGAAAAGAATATCGGGAAAGATTATACACAATGGCGCAGCAGGATTACGTCCTTTTCTCTTGCGAATTTCAGTATGACAGCTCTTTCACCTTCTACTCGCTGTAATAAGTTAACTTTTATCTAAAGCACAAAATCCTACCAACATGAGGCAATTAAAGTGATAGTTTTAATTCTTTTTTAAAGAGCACAAACTTTATCATTTATTCGTAACACAATTTTTATAAAGAACGGTAGAAATTCAGTTTATGAAATTTTCTCCACCTGAGGAAGTTGCCAAGAATTTTCAGAGATAAAAAAGAAAAGGTATCTAATAAATTTATGGAACTCTTCTCTAGAATTTTCTCACAATTTCTTACAATATAATTTCACCAAGGAACTAACAATAAAAAATCTTGGAGCTTTCGAACATCTGTCTAAGCATGATCCCACGTTTTTCAAAACTTTTTATATCAAACTCCTTTGAGTCTGACTCAACGTGACGGGAGCACTAAAAGTAAAAAGAAATTGTAATATTCGTTGCAAAATATGAGCGTTTCTCGTTGAAGGTCAGACATTAGTGGTAACTTACAGATGGTCTCAATGTTTACGCAGTGACTGATTTATATGGCATTTCTTTTCCTTTCTTTTCTTTTTGTTTCGGTTTAACGATTGCTCTTTAAAGCGTGACGCCAGCTTGGACGAATTCGCGATTTTGAGTATCGCTGCATTCTAAAGCGGAGACAGTCTTTATGAATATTCATCAGCTTTATATTTACTGGCCAGTGTTGCGGTGAATGCAAGTCTAATGTTAAAGGCAAATTCAGGACTTAATTCTCCACATCCGCCACTTCTCGTGAGATATGTCAATCAAGTCTCGTTCCTTTATGCAGCATGGATTTTAAAACTTCGGTTTCATTTTTATTATTTACTAGCAATATTATACATAAACGTTGCATGGACAATTAATAATATTCAAATACAAAAAACATACGCTACATGATTCAAAGAAACTTATCAATTGAGCCTCTGAATAGTGTAAGGGCACATAAAAATTCAGGAGGTCGGTCCGGCTGGCCCCTATTGTCTTTAAAATCGGTTTTGAAAATTAAATTTTTGGAACATATCGCTTTGTAGGAAATTTCGAAGCCATATATTTCAAAAATTGAATTTTCAAAATCGATTTTGAAGACAACAGGGGCCAGTCGGAACGTCTACCTGCATTTTATATGCCCTTACACTATCGAGAGGCTCAATTTTAGACCCTTCAAACTTGAATGGATGCACAAGATTTCTTGGGAATTTAAGAAATTTTATAAGATTTCAAGGAATTTCAATGCATTTTAGCAAATGGGAAGATTTTCGCGAAATTTATTGGTATTTTAAGGAATTTTATGGGATTTTACGAGTCATGGGAGTAAATTTATAACTTTTTCTCAATTTTATGAATGAAACGACTTTTGAGTCAATTTGAAAATTAAAATTGATCCTAAAAATTTAGAATTAATATCTATTGTACATTTGCATTATTATTGTTTAAAAGTTTAAACTTTGAAATTAATTATCTATGTATAAAATTACAGATTACTCTGTTTTTTAAATTCGAATTGAAATTATTATAGCGCCAAAACATTATCGACGAAGTAAAATTATAACATTTTTATAGTGTCTTGAGTAAAAATTTCTTTTGAGTCAGACCAAGTTAATTTGATGCGAACACTTTCTATGAAACAAATACTAGCAAGAGTTGTAAAATATATCTTTTGCGACATTAAAGTCTAGCGAGATTTCATGCCTTAGTTAGGTCTACCCATATAGAAAGTTTATATGCATAGAACAGTTTTGGTTCAGTGTAAATAGGACGAGGAAGGAAAACGCTCGGGTGATGGCAAGCACGTACTTGTAGCGAATACATTACAAGTACCTACATACCGATTTTGTGACAAAGACGAGGTCTACCTCAAAGTGGAGGGTCCGTATCTATCCGTTGAATCTGGTGCACGCGTCTAAGTTGTGACATCCTTAGATGGATTGAACTCCGTGTAATACTATAATATGACATTAAACCAAGCAGGGTTGAAAAAGGATAAACTGAGCCTTTGAACTTTAATTAAGTGGATTAATGCCACGTCATTATTAATTAAATTAAAACATTATCGGACATTGTAGCTGCCTGTAAAACAATATAAAAATTCATTCACCGAAGGAGACTTGCAATTCTCCATTGAGTAGAGGTTCAAAATGCCTTTCCCTGTCGCCGTCGCGACGTCCGTATTTATAGATTCAATAGCAAAGCAATTTCGTTTAATCGCTTGGATTAATTTTTCATCAAGTAGTAATATGAGTGACAGAAAATTGCCTGCATCTAGAATAGTTTTATGCTTCGGATTTCATTGCTTCATAAAAGAGAGACTCTGGTAATAAAAATAATTGTCATTTCAGAATAGAAGCTAAAAACGCAACAATGTCATTAAAATCTGTGAATTAGAATTATGATTGGTATAAAAGGGTTATAAATTATGAAATAAAATTAAGTATGATTTTCTCAGAAGTCTTGATAAACATTTAAACAATATTTTAGCTCGAAGCTGCTGTGGATCCAGAATATTCGTCTCATAACATATAGAATATTGTTGATGTTTTTAAAGAGAGGACATTACTGCTCCCCCTGTATAAAAATATTGATTAGAGAAGCAACAAACCACCCTATTTGGCATCTTCTTCGAAGGTCCTCCTTTATTAACAATATCATTTCTTTCCATACACACTTCATGTGTATTTCTCGACCCTTTGGAGCGCGAGTACGAAACTACTAATTTATGTACCGCGTTAGCCATTAGCGTTTAATAATTTTATATAGGACTAGCAAGTCGTTAATGCGAAGGTTGTCTGGGTAGCCGTAGATTCTCTTTTGCATCCTTATTGTTCGTAAAGGCGTTCCCTCCGTTTTGTGGATGACCTGAAAGGTTTTTCTTGACTAACCAATGCACACAAAAGCCTCTTCCAGCCTCTTACATTTTAAAAGATATTTTTTGCATTATGCTTCCGATTATAATCTTTTATTCTGTGCCCTCTACAATGTTAAATCCTTTTAAAATTTCAACGAGTAATATTTATGCTCATTTAATTATTTTCATAGATAGCATGGTTTCAAAACGAATGAAAATGGTTTTTTATTGTTTCAGGTAAGCTTTAATTGTGTGCATCTTCCCTGTGACGTCTTTTGTGTTGTGAGTACAAAAAATATTAATCAAAAAATAGCCAAGGCCAAAATGTAATTTGTGTATATAAAATCCTTTTTTTATGTAGTTGTATAAAAGTTTCAGGACTTTAAATTCGTGAATCTGAATACGGCACGTAAAGTAGTTCAGACTCGCTTCAGCCGTAATAACAATTTTATAACAACTCAGTTTTTAGCTGTAGAACATAACTAATGCATGAGAGAATTATACATGTACCGTAGTCTTTCACTCTTCATCCGCAAGCGGAAGAAGAATTCGTAAAGAATTGCAGAGATGGAGAGAAAATAGTAGCTTTATCCAATTGCTTTAGCCCCCCCCCCCTTTTTTTTTCTCTCTTCTACATCCTTTTCCGTCTAAACTCATAATTCGCAATTTCTTCGCGAATCTGATTTTTTTGTATCATTTGTTACATTTTCTTTTGCTTATTGGACACGAGATAAAAGTATTGAAACTAATGAACTCAATTACTCAACTTGAAAGATGATATTAAACTTTACACGAAAATTTCAAGAGTCAAAGATGACTTTTTATCCTATCATAAAAAAAAGGTTGCGATTATATCGAAAATCTATTCTCACAATCTCGAAATCAGAAGCCATATTCTCTTTTCACCTCTTTGTTGGATTTGTATTTGCCGCCTGTACTTTAGAATCGAGATCAGAGCTGAAAACTGATTTTAAGGAATTTTAAAGGAATTTCAAAAGAATTCAGAAATGTTTCAAAATGTTCAAGTGATTTAAAAATATTTTTCAGTATTTCAAGGGATTTTCGATGATATAAAAAAATTTTAAAGGATTTAAGTGATTATAAGGAATTTTTAAAGAATTTAAAAAGAATTCAGAAGAGTTGGCGAAACTAAATTTGCTCCTATGGTAATTACCACATGCCCTTAAATCCCTTTAAATAAATATTTCGCAATATCCTAAAATACTTAACAAAATATTTCGTAATGTTTTGGAATCACTTGAAATCTTCTGAATTCTTCACAGAAAAAGAGTCTAGTTTTTGTTACAGCTTGTTTTTGTTACAACTTCATTTAAGTTCGTCTTTAGACTTTACGCTAGATTTAAGCACATCTTTAGTCTTAAAACAAGACCATTCATTTTTTATGGTCTTGTTTTAAGGCTAAAGATGGGCTTAAATCTAGCATTAAATCTAAAAACAGACTTAAATTAAGGTGTACTGAAAACAAGCTGTAACAAAAACTAGACTTTTTTTCTGTGTTTAAAATATTTCAAAATATATTGAAATCTTTTGAAATGTTTTGAAATCTTTTTACATTCATTTTAAATCCTTAAAATTATATACTCACTTCAAAACTTCCAATTTATAAAAGAATTTTTTATGAGAGGATTGTTTTTGAGACTAAAATCAAATTATTGAAGATTAAGATATTTTAACATAAGATTTTTTTAAATTATCATAAATATTTTTCGATAAAGGCGTGTGCTTTAGCACGCAAATGACATTCCACTAGATTTCAAATTGACCTTTGATTTAAAAAAAGTTTTACATGGGAGCTTCTGATCAGCGTAAGATATGCTAACGTATATCGGCTGGCTTTGATCGTTCATTCGTGAACTGGTGGTTATATGGCCGGTCCGTGTATGCAAGTTCCGTACAATAAAGTTCATCGAGTCCGACGGAGTTAAATTGCGCTAAATGGCGAGTGCGTTATCGCGCTTCTAATATAATGCAAGTTTGCCTCATCGTTGCACCAACGAGTGTAATAATAGTATAATACACAGGATGACACTAGGACTATATTAATTCGCAATGAATTATAAATTGGTTCTAAAACCTATAAAGGAATTTAAATAAACTGTCCCTGTAACGTAAATTCATTGAGTTTATAACATGAAAGCTGAAATAAAAAATGGTAATTAATATTCCATTTTTAATAGATTAGATGAAATGGAACAAGAGTTATAAAAATGTGTATGCTCCATGTATATGATAATTGAAATGTGTGCGTGCAACATTTATTTCCTAGACTCTAATAACTTCTCGTATCGTTTTCGAGTAATCTTGTAAAGCATAAAAAGGCAGCAGAGATTGCAGCACAGAGTCAATTAATCTTGAATGAAACTATAAAGTACGAAGAAGGGAAAATGAATATGTAATTAGGTTATAAGGGCAAGTACGTGTTTTCGAATTTTCAGACCTCTAACGAAGTCCAAAAAGGATCAGGAAGTAAATTGTGGCAGGGGTATAAAGGACACCTGTCGCGCATACTTATGTGCCGCTGCAGGTTCTCAACTTCGTCAACACATGGATTATCCTTCATGTGGTTTCTACACTGCGTATGCAACTGTAAACACTAAACACGCTCTCTAGCTTCGCGAAATATCTTTATGAAAAACGTGACGGTACCGGTGCGAACATTTGCAATTCCGTCTAGCAATTAAAAATGTCTGCACGCAATGCGGACATGTTTCGTGCCTCGGGCTCATGACATTTTTTCTGACCCTCTTTTTCATTATTTACCTCTTTCTCTCTCGTCGCTTGTTTCACTCACTTATTTGCTCTCTACATTCTCCGTTTCTCTACTCAACTCTCGTTAAGATATCATCTTTTGCCCGTTGTCACGCCAGAAAAGCTTCACAAAATGCTTCATGAAAATACTTCGAAACTGCAGACGAGTCGATAATATTTGATTTGGAAGGTTGTCAAGATTTTATGTAGATAAAGCCAACCGCTTTTCAACTACAGGTTTTCTTTTACGTGCATCGATAAAAGTATAGTTATTCACCTTTCTTTCATTTCTGAAAATAGCTTTCATGCAAAGTATATTTAAAAACTCGATTCAATTTAAAGATACATAGAACAGTTTTAAGCTCAATTTCTTGATTCACATAAAATTTTCAAGTAAAAATTGCAGTAAAGCTTTATCGAGATTTTCTCACGTTATGTTCCGATTGCTCATCCTTGAAGAAATTTCTCTCCTTGTAGTAAAATAATGCGATTGGGCAATTTCGACTGAAGGTCTTCCCAGTCGTTAGTTCTGCGAAATTACATGTCAAGAAAACTTCCGGGAAGATGGATCATCTCTTACTTTAGAAAATCCTCTGCTGATTCTGAGTTTTTCAAAGTCGTTTTGTAAATTATAATTTCCGGTAACTTTAGATTTTTTAACTGGAGAAATTTTATCTGTTTATGCTTATGGTTTATTTTCTGTTAAAGATTTTTGGAAAATTGAATTTGAAGTCTTTAGTGATGAACGTCCACTTCCAATTGATTATTTATGAATCACTATATTATGCAGAACAAATTTAACCCTTTATACCTCCGCTATAGCGAATATAATTTCCTGACTTCGTGAATGGGTGTATATATTTGTTGTGAACTGCTTGCATCTCACAGTTACCTAATAGTTTAAATCCCCTTCGGCCACCGTTGGATCAACGGTTTATTCAGCACATTACGGTCGGCATTCGATATTTACAATTTAACGATTAAAAAATTTCCGCCTATCCATCTCACCCTCTGCTTGCGAATAACTATGTGGTTATTTGCCAATCACCATTTGGAATTTCGGATCGAAAATTCAACGGGTGATCACATCTGATCACCAGCCTGGCAAGTCTGGCTTCCTCTGCGGTAAAGCATGGTGCTGATCACACATGAGATGTCGATATACCTCAACGAACTTCAACTCTATTCGGTCTACATTCCAAGCATTGTCATTAGGAACTCTGATGAAACAAGAAAGTTTCATCAAGTGTGGAAGTGTGGAACCACGTTTCTAACTGACTGGACAGGCGAATCTGAACAGGCCGACGCCAAACAGTTAGCACAATTCTCAAAACTTTTTCGTATAATTTCCTATAGCTCACAAGCCACAGGAAGAAAAAGTTGCCAGGGCAAAAAGACGGTATAATTTTACGTAATTGCTCAAGTGGAAAAAGGAGTGTGCACAACCCAACTTAGCACATATGCGGTGTGTTTGGAATGAGTTACAGATTTTCTTGTAACCACACAACCCTTATTCATAAACTAACCGGGAGTGTGGTGCATTGTATTTTGCATGCACCATTATTTACATCATACTCCATCCTACAAATGGAGTTGTTATGCTTCTGCCAACAATTATTATGCCACTATGAAAAACAATGACTTTGACTACGTTTCATATATGAAATCGTTTTGTAATTGCAAATTAGTTCAAGCACATACTGACGCGCAAGATAGACGTATTGAAATTTGGGAGTTCAAATACAGTGGTGAGCATTTAATCGAGAGTTAGAATTAGTTCGGAGGGTAATGAAGTTAATCTCACCACAAGGCCTTTGCTCTGGTATAACGTTTTCAAGCTTTGGGAACTGCAAGCGGTTTGAAACAAAAATATGTGCTTCGAAAAAATTCCGAATCATGAATTAAAGTAAGGATTAAATTTGAGACCATTTAGATTCTCGTGGGAAATCATAAACTTTTTTATTATAAAATTGGCGTGCATGAATAATTACTTTAAACTTAAGCGAGTTAAGATAAGCTTTTACAAAAGCTTATGCTACAAGTTTGAAGTTTTCACGCAACTTAATTTTAATATTTCAATGTTCCATATTCTCTTAATCTGTATTAGTAAAAAGTTACTAATAAAATAGTACGTATTTACTAATTGTTTCAGTAAACCTAAATGAGCCAATATGTCAGATTTATTTTCGCATCATCAGTTACAAACGACCTTGTCAATTTCCCGCGATGGGATACAAGTTAAATAATTATGATAATCAGTAGAAACCAATACGTGTTCTATGATCTTGCCAATACAAAGTCAGTCTAAGTCGTATCTAAATGTTCGGCTATCGAATCCCAGAGGCAATTACGCGGGGTTTACCACAGAACATTCAGAGCACGGTTGCTTGTAGAACTTGAGAGCGGTTCTTGCTAAACGGGGGTTACGAAGATGACCGAATAGCTTGCTACTGTGAATTAGGGAGAGACCCTAGGCTCTTGTTTAATTTGGAAACGTTTTATGTCAGCAACATGTCATGTCTGCGCCAGCATCGTTCAAGCATATATACGCATATCATGCGTATTGCTATATATACAGTGTATGCATAGAAAATTATATACGCTTTGCGTAGAATCTAGAGGGGTCTTATAATATAGGAAGCGAGATAGGAAGGGTGGAACCGCAAAAGAAAGTCCTCCTTCAAAAAATTATGAGGCTTGTTTTTATTAGAAGTTGAAGATACATTATTCGCACGGAAATTTGAAAGCATCTCATAAAATTAAAGGAGTTTTGCATTATTTAGCTCTGCTTTGTTTTGCGATTCTCATCATCGTGTATTCTTCTTTTCTCGGTGGTAGTGGTGTAGCCACAATTTTTTCGGAGTTGTACGACTGCTATAATAAGAAGAGAGGGAAGCTTGTGACAAAAAGTTAACGGAGAGTTGACGTGGGCCAATAGAGAATGTAAACGGAGAAAGAGGAACAAAGGCGAGGAAAGGGAGAACAAAACGTGATTAACTTTACTCTGGAAAAAAGCTGAAGTGGTTGGGTTAGAATTGGTACAGTATAGGATTAATTTGAAAAAGACAATTTGTGATAATTCGATTAGGTTTTATCACCTAATTACTAGTTATTACCTTTTTATATCAGCATTCACCTGCACTCAAGGAGGATTAAATTTTCCCCACTATCTATCAAGGGGAATTTTAGACAATTCTTTATTTCATTGTAAGACATCAACAGTAAACAACAGATTTCAAGTGATTTTAAGACATTTATAAGGAATTAAAAAAAATTCAAAATAGTTTCAAGATTTTCAAGTAATTTAAAAATATTTTAAAATATTTCAAGGGATTTGAAATGATATTAAATAACTTCAAAAGATTATAAAAGAGATCCAAAGAATTTAAGAATATTCAAGAGATTTTAGACAATATAGATTTATCATTGATACTTCTTTTTGTAACTGGTGATTAGCTGAGAATCCGGATAGTTTTCTCTGTGAACAACTACAAGAACGGATGTTTTGCACAAAGACGGATACTCATGGTAAGATTAACGCTTAATTGCAGTTTACCGAGAGAGGGATTACAAATGCAAATAAGAAGCAACCAGGCATGTGATGCTTGGACAGTTCCTTGAAATATCCCAGTAACCCCGGTAAAATTACGTTCTGCGTTGGATAAAATAATATTAGTTTCGCGTTTCCTTTATTCCTTGGAAATTTGTAATAGAACTCACTGTATTTTGTAATACGGAAAAGATTGCAGGTCTTTTTCCATAATTGCATAAATTCTCTATGCTATCAGCGTAATTTTATCGATCCCGCAAATCTTTGCTAGAAGTCCTCGTACTGCGATTTAACTTATTCTTCAGTATTTATTCGCTTATTTGTAGATTATAGATGCCCATATCTGGATTGTAATTTAAGTCCTGAGGTAGTCATTCATAAATAACGTACATACATCGATCGCATTTGTCTTTGTGCAACGCTTCGAGGATACTGACCTGCTATAGAATAAAAATAACTGTTCTCTTTGAGATAGTGAACAATTCATCTAAGGAATTCAGAATTACAGAAATCATTTAACTTCAAGACTGTGTCAAGTATTAATGTGAATAACGTGTTAATTTATTCAAATGTTATTGGATTACCTGTTAAAATTACCTATCTTCTCGCCAATATCATCATTGAAATCGTGTGAGTGTGAGTGTGTGAAAGGAATACTCTGAATCCTTAAGGCTCATGGTCAAATATGAAACATAGTAAAAGTTTGTAAAAGTGGGATAAAAATTTTTCAGAGTAAAAATAGGACAAAATGAATTCCCAGAACAAAAACGGAACGCCAATACGACCGCTGGTTCATATTTTGAGCGTTAAGTAGCTTACCACTTCAATGAAACTGTTTTTGTTCTACATAAATCTGAACTGGAACTTAACTATCGAAATAATTTCGGTATTCGTGTCTTATACGTATAAAGTCTTTGTGTATACAATCTTTGCTCGTTCTAAACTAGAGGCAACAAGGTTAAAGCTGGGTTAGCTGTATGGTATGCGCGACAAGATTGTTTTCTATTAGGGGCAGCAGCACTAATTTCAGATTTCCTTGCAAAGCAATTGAGGTGCACTTCTCGTGATGTCGAAACATAAGTTTTCGAGGTACAAAGCTTCACGTAAACTATAAGCCGACTTGAGGATTCTCACAAGGACAAGAAACTTAGCAGATAGTTAACAAAAGGGACGGTAAACATGGAGTTTCCATCTTATACCTTGAATCTTATATATCTTAAATGTTCATATATATATGCGCGCCCTGAAGAGAACTTATGATATTCTTACGCAATAATCTCTGTCAGACACATTTCCCAATTAACTTCATGCATATTATTTACATTATATAGCGTAGCATTAGTTAAATGTTTATAAATTGTCGTACATAATTTGTTCTTCATGACCTTTCATCACTTTGAGCTGGTCTCTAATACATAACATGCAAATGATCTAACGTTTTTTTTTTCTTTGGAATGAAGGAATAACTTCTGAAAGTCCTCGTTGATACGACAATTGAAGACATTTTTTTTTAATCTAATAACAGGTTCTGAAAGCATCTTTTGAAGGGTGGGCAACGCCTTATGTCGACCGGCATGGTTTACTCGAGGTTTACCCTCCACTTGAATCCCTTCATCGTGCTAATAGAGTCGGAAGCAGGAATAAAATACCGAGGGTTTTACGGTCATGAACAATCTTTGGTGGGACGAAAGTACAGGAGAGGAAAAGCAAGCTAAATAGAATTCGAAACGTTGACATACCCGCATACATTAATACAAGATTTATACATGACCGGATATAAGCGTAGAAGCATATATATATATATATATATATATGCTCGATGTGTCACACGAGCCACGAAACACGAGAACTGGACCGACTAGAGTAAGCCCACTCGCACCCTTGCTCTAAAGCCAACAAATAAGTAGTCGAATTATAGCTACGAGGAAAATCAACGGGTGGAAAGGAATACGCGCATTCTCGTGATGTCGGAGCTTTTTTTATATATTTTTTCTCTTATTTTTCCTTTCGTAACTCGTAAAACTCTCGTAGTTAATCCTCGGCCGGAATTATTTATTTTCACGTCTGCCGGACTCTGCTCGACCGTAACCCCTTAAAATGGACGCCCGACGCAAATGCCACCGCACCTCTTACACCATATACGTGCTTGAGACTTCTCTTAAATCTCTAGATCTTCTTTTTATTATACCCACTGTTTCACTCACTTCATTCTATGTGGGCGAAATTCGAAAATCAAAAAGTCGGAATTCTTCAGTTTAAAATTTTTAAAAAGTGCAAAGTATATCTAAAGATCGAAATTTATTTAGTTTAATATCATTTATTTGTTGTAATATCAGAAAATACACTCCTCCCTTTTTCCTTCATGCAAGTTATTATACACTAAAAACAGGTGTCCACTGTCCATTTATTTTTGTACACTACAACATATTTCATCTACAACCCATTTCCGAACATGTCATGAGCATACGATATGTATTCGGTCAGAAACTCATTTTCCATATGAAGGGAATTCAAAAGCAAACTCAATTCGCTTCATGTTTTTATAAAATATGAAAAAGTTGTTCAACAATTTTCTGACTCTCTTCCACTTTTGGACAAGCCAACATTAAAAAAATTTTTGATAACGTTTAGTAAATGCTTGTAGTATCTATATATTCTTCTTCTGAAATCTCTTAAATGTCTTAAAATCGTTTAAAATATTTTTAAATCCCTGAAAATATCATGAAATCACTTGAAATTCATTCAAATTCCTTAAAGTCACTGAAAATGTCTTGAAATCTCTTGAAATTCCTTAAAATATGTATACAAAATCTGTCAAGGAACAAGGCTTCGCTTCAGATCGAAAGTACTCTGCATGACTTTAAGATTTAGAACAACGAAGAGTCTGATTACAGCGTTTTTGTTTCCAATACAGCACGTGAATAAATAAAAACATGAATCATGACTTTCTCCCCCATTTCTTAGTTTTTATCCTCTGTTTTGCGGCATTTAAGAGTCAGAGTAGGTCCTTGACCTGCAAGTGCAAGGGAAACCGACATAAATTTCCAAAGTCTTCTGGCACAAACTGTCACGCATTTGCGTACGTACGTGTATAGGTGTATATACGTACACTGAAAGCGCGCCCAACTCATTTCTGAACTATGTATATATTTTATAAGTTTCTGTAAACAAGACGACATATATAAAAAGAAAAATGTACTTCTGATAGGTAGAAAAGTTATTACTTTATTTTATGATGCCATATTTTCATATTTTAACATATAAATCTGATTCTTCAAACTCAGATTATTAAAAAATGCTTTCAAAAGACCCTTCTGAGTAATTCATTTTATGCCGAAAACCCTCGTGAACTTCAGCGAAAAATATTTCATTTAATATTATAAACTTATAAATCAATTTAAAACTTATTAATCTGACTTCAAAATATATTCTGGCAACATGAGATTATCCTGTGGGAAGACGTATGTGCGAGATCATCTATAATATATAATCGGGAGACTATAATAATGAAAATATAATAAACAGTATCTTAAAATATTATATTAATTAATTATTGCTATATTATAATATTGTTACAATATTTTATTTATAAATATCCTTTTTTGTTTCAGGTGAGTCTATTTCTTGTCCATCACCAGAAATATTTTGTAAGTAGAGAAAATGAAATTATTCCAGTCACTTGAAAGGCTAAATGTTAAAAATAAAAAGCGTCCCATATTATATGGAATCGAATTCATAAGTTTATCGAACGTTACGAGTTGGTAAATTCGTCCCTTTTTAGCTTGTGGATTCAGAATAATTTTCCGGTTACAACGTATCCTCGACTTCTTCTGGCACAATTTCAAATGCGACTTTAAATTCAATCCCTAACACGATCTCGCTGATTTATTTCCGCATGGCTTGGTTCGACGATGTCCTGTCGTGTACTCTTTACTCCTGGTCCCTCTCGAACCAGAATATCTTTAATCATTTTAGAAGCACCTCGATTTGGAAAATTTCATAAATTATTATGTTACCTTTGTTTTTCTAACGAAAAGAAAATACAGTAAATTGAGAGTAAAAACAGTGCTTGTAGAAAAAGTAGCAGTATTATTAAGATGATAAGTCTTTTTAACTAATTACTACCTCATTCAAGACTACTTCACGTAAAGTAAATTTGCAAGTTCCTCAGGGGAAATAAATGGAGCAACTACGCCAATTTTAAGCGAAAGAAAACGAGCTTTCAAACGATGCCTAGAGCAAACGGCTTAAGAAAATCCATACAAGAATATTGTCGGCCAATTTTCAAAGTAAACTTTATCCCTTTTACGTGTTCACGACTGCAGGTCAGTACAAACGTCTTAGTCTATACTTCGTGTCTGTAAACCGTCACTGAAGGGTTAGGCATTAACGTAATAATCTGCATGCAATATATTTCAACACTGTAGTAAAAATAATGGCGACTGGAGGAGGCATTCCGTGTCAAGCACTTCCAAGTTCCTTACTCAACTAGCCTAACTAGCTAAAAAATATAACACTTCATTATATCTACATACAATTTTATTTGGACGAAACCGAAATTTTCCTCTACAGAGACGAAATCTTAATTGATATTGACCTTATCTTTAAAAAAAAGAGATTGTGATTAAATCGAAAGTAAATTCTCGCAATCTCGAATCCATATTCTCTCTTCGCCTATATTGGTTGAATTTGTATTCGCCGCCGGTACTTTACAATCGAGATCAGAGCTGCCAATTTTATTGATTTTAAGGAATCTTAAAGGAATTTTTTAAAAATTTAGAAAAGTTTCAAGATTTTCAAATGCTTAAAAATTTTCGGCAATTCTAGTTTAATAAATCCGAGTCAAGACATTTCATTGCAATCTTTGCTATGCACGAGGAAGCAATTAATTAAACGAAGACAATGGTTTCTTATCCTAACAACAATAAAGATGTATCTGTAGGATTAATTGTCAAAAAAGAAAACGTGACACGAAATGCCCCGCTGATTTTGAAGCCACACCTGAAAAGAAATTAGGGCTTGGTGCGCGTTGTATATCATGCCAGACTGAACGTGTTAATTAGAGTTGTTTATTTTCATGCGCGAATAGTTTGAAAGCCTGTTTAGTTTGCTAAATTTTTATTTGCTTCCGCAGCATTGCAATAGACGAACAATATATACTTTCTTGTAATATGGAGCTTTTGTTTACAAGCTTCCACATCAAGAAAATCTCGCAAACGCACTAAATCCGCGATCCTTAATTAGTATCGTCTGTTTTCACCCACAAATTCACCCACTCAGACTATAGTCGAATCGAATCGAGTCGAGCGACTTTGCTCTCACCCTCTCTTGGGAACGCGAGCACGTTCTTCACAAACTTTTCGTTGCGAATGCTAATTAATTTAAAGTTATCACGCGATGTCCGTTTCGGCGCTTCTTATTCCTCTCTTATTTCCTTCCTTCCTGTTTCATTTACTTTATTTACTTTGCCATGCTTTCTCCTCTTTTAATTTGCAAATCGCGAATTCTACGCGCGCCTTCTTTTCGATTATACGGAAGAGCTCGCTCTAGAGTTGGCTGAAATCTCCGATTCAAGACCTACTGTTTCCTGTGAGATAAATAGGGCGACCTCAAACTACATGAACTTTATTTAATTTGGTGAAAGCGAGATGCATCTCCCTTCGAATAGAAAGACTCGCATTACAACGAGAGGGAAACTGTGGGAATGAAAATTTCGGTACAAAAGAGATGATTTCATCCGTGCTTGAATATTTCTTCCAACCAGAATAAAGCAGAATGGTAGAGACGAGAAAGGGCTCGTTCAACTCGAAAAAAAACTCATATACTTTCACATTATACTTTCCTCTGTGATTCTTTGCATATACCTGGAATTTAATATGTCCGTGTGCACGAAATTTCATTTGACTTTTTTGCTTATTTTCATATTCAATTCTGCAAATGGATCATTCGTAAAGATTATTCGGAAAGATCGTAAACCACCAAAACAGACTAAATTTCCAAAATATTTTCTTGATATAAAAATGCAGTTAAGGGATAATTTCAAAGAAACCTTTCAGCTTTTCTACTTTTCTGGTTCCAGTTTTCTTCTTTTATTACAATCCTCTTCTTCGACTTTTGCATTTCGTGTCTCATTCAGAGAACGAGGACCATGTTTGAGCACGTGCAGAGACTATTTAAACTTTTCCAGATTCTTACGATGTATGCATGGCGGGAAATTGAAAAAGTTCAAATGTTCTAATCCCTTTTTTAAATGCTTAAATGCACTTTTTATCCCCTAGGATTTTTCAAAAGTACCCTAAATGGGAGAAAAGTAGTGTGGATATTTTTTATGTGGCTGTCGATGATTCTATGAAGAACCACTTGCATTTATTAAGTTTACAGGAACAGTTTTTATGACAGGATTGTTTTTGAGACTAAAAACGAATTATTCAAGATTAAGATATTTTAACATAAGATTTTTAAAAATTATCATAAGCATACATTATTGACAAAGGCGCTCGCATGACATTCTAGTATTTTGTAAATGATAATTAGCTAGAAAACTTGAGAGAAGGAGATCGAGGTCTTTATTTCGTGTTCCGTGCATAGTTTTGCAAAGCGCACTCACCGTAAATTTCGCATTATAACTACTGCGTTACCGTACATTACCAAGGTCTTCCTTCCGGTAGAGTTTCTTGATGACAGCATCCTGTAAGTCCTGGGGGAATTAAATGAGAGAAATTAAATGCAGTAACGTTCCCATCGCAGGACTTACTTCTAAGGTAGCAACGAGAATGAAAACAAGCCGGAGGCTAAGTCGTCTACCGTAACTCTCCTCCTGGAACAATGGCAAAACCGGTGACTCGTGAGAGATGCGACTCTATAGAATCCTGAATGCACAGTGCACATTGCACACATGTGTCGGAGAATTTCTCATATCACCAATCATATTGGCCCCAGGTTGAGCTTGCCAACTCTTGGAGTTCTCCGTTCAGTAATCAACGGTGTGACGAACTTTTTTTTTCTCTGTAACGAGTCGTCAAGCTCCGGGTGAACGACGAGACATGACGCTGAAGAAAAAATTGTTCGTTTTACGATCGACGTACATATCATTTTATGTCCTCCTCACATCGTAAATACCTACGTGCAATATAACCCGACAACCTTCTTTCCACCTCATTTCTTTTAACAGACTCTAATTCACTT
This sequence comes from Synergus magnus, assembly GCA_032275165.1. Classification (NCBI taxonomy): domain Eukaryota; kingdom Metazoa; phylum Arthropoda; class Insecta; order Hymenoptera; family Cynipidae; genus Synergus; species Synergus magnus. The sequence goes on along the minus strand of JAUESH010000015.1, from coordinate 254,366 downwards.
CATTCCAGATTGAGGCTTGGTTAGAAAGTAAATTAACAGTCTTTTTCTAATTAAACTACATTTTTCAAAAACAATTGGTATTAGAAATTTCAAACAATGTTAAAAACTAAATTTTTACAGTTTACATATCACTTTTATAGTTTACATTTCTCTTTTATGGTTAAAAATAATTTTTACGTTATAAGGGCAATAGCGAATGGAAAATTGTGAAAAATACAGGTTTGTATTATGTCAGCATGACCGCCTTGGAATAATAACCTGACGTAATCTTTGTTATTAGACAAAGTGATCGTATCACATTTCATTTTTATTCTGAGGTTCGAACCCACGCCTGCTCATTGATCCTTTCCATTTCGAAAACATCTTACTGAGAGAAAAGTTTCAAAGTTCTCTCCCTCAAAGGTGCGGGTAATCTGTGAAAGTATTTTAGAAGTTTTTGCACTCTGCAGACATCGATCGATTCCCATTACCCATCTTCATTACTTCTATATTCATAATTCGGAGTTTGCATATTAATCTGAAAGAGATTATAAAAAGTGTCTTGTAATAAGATTTTAAGACGATTATACTCGTATTATCGCTTTAAGTGAAGTTAGATTTAAATTTCAATGGTAGAAATAAAAAATTGAATTGAATTAAACAATAGGAACTGACCCCTCTGTTATCTTCTTTCTCATTTCCCAAGATGACCGTAAATATTACTCTTATCAGTTTCAAAATTCTTCATCTGGTAAACAAAAAATACTAGAAATTTGTATTTTTTTATTAATAAGGGGAGTGTCTATGCGTACAGAAATTCTAACCCCCTTTTCCAAACCCTCTTTTACAATGACAATTTTCAAATCCCCTTTTCTCATCCCCTTTTCTAATACAGTTTCCCTTCTTCAGGACTCTTCTAAAACTATATTCTCACCCCCACTTCTCCAACCCCCTTTTCCAACCTCGTTTTCGACAATAAGTACTAAATTTTAGAAAAAAATCCCATTTGCAAATAAATAAATGAAAACGTCAATAGATCGACTCCATTCAAAATAGGCAGATTCTACACTTGAGATGATTTCATTCAATAGTATAATGAAATGAGCGGCTATAGTTTTTTTTGCAATACATTTATTATAAGGAACACTGATATAAGAATCTCGCATTTTGTAGATCCATGTAAAAGCTTAATTGCTTTATACCCGATTTATGAATCCTGTATAAAAATGAATGGACTTCTCGAGCAGCGTAATATTTTTTTCAATATCCCATATATGGGCTTACTAAACACCGGCTCCGTGTTATTATTTAAATATACAGCACTCGTAACTAGGAAATATGTGAGATTATGGAAGAGAATTATGCGAAGACTTGTAACCCTTTTCCGAGTGCGAGGGCAAGTACAGGCTGCATCTGAAAGTTGGCACATTTACATAGAACACAGAACCTGCGCTCATGCAGCGGGCATATGTACCTAAATTTTACCCTAGTGTGTATCGAATCGGGTCTACACATTTATGAGTACATGTGTGTATATACATTATACAAACTTACATTTCTCTCAAGAAATATGAGTGTTACATATACTCGTGAAACTAGAGGCTAAAGACAATTACGGCATTGTCCCGACGTGTACGACTGAGCATTAAGTAGGTTTATGACTCCGCGCTTTACCACCCACTTGTGTCACACAAACGTATAAATAGCGAAGTGCACTATAATAGAACGTAGTAAATGACGTCACTTCGCGCGAATATAATTCGCATTAGGACATCTATCGTGAGAAGTATACTAAAACTATAGAAGCATAAAGATACCCTAGGCACGCTTATTCTCGAGAAAAGGAAAATGGAGAAAAACCCGTGTGGAAATTTTGAGTTGGCCCCCTACGTAGTTTGCCACTTTACTATGTTGACCCCACGATAGCAAACTATGAAGGACCAACATAGTTTTAAAATGCTCGACTTCGAAGGTCCCATGTAGGATGCCTACGAAGGGCCAATAAAGTGACCCTCTGTGGGGCCCATGTACGACTCCTTTAAGACCCACGAAGGCCCTACAGAAGATGCCCTTTCTGCTACCCTGATAGGGCATTTTTGAAATTTTGGTGTGAGAGTTAAGTTTAGAGTCATTAGTAGTTATAAAAAATATAGGAACAGCCATTCTAGGCCCCAGCAAGGGCCCAGTTGGGCATACTATAGAGGCGCACCTTCGTGGGCCTGTAGAGGGCCAACATTTAAAAGTGGCTAAGCTGCTCAAAAGAGGGAAAGAAATCGGAAGATTAAAAATAATAATTTTTTTTAGTAATTACGGAGGCTATGTAAGCGACCTCTTGATTAAAGAATCCATTTCTATTCTCCAACGTCAAGTTCCAAAATCTTTCTCGTCAACTCCAAGTTCGTTGACTCTTCAGCGCGTACTTGGAGCAACAAGTTTCAGATATCAGTGTAGTGCCCATTTCTGCACATAGAGTAGAGTAGAGTATAATAGTTCTTGAAAGTTTCCTTCTCTTAGATTTTCTACAGGGAAAAAAGCGAACAAGGCGTTTTTTGAACTGTTCTTTTTATCAGTGAATAATTTCCGCCTGCGAAAGAAAGCTGCCACGAGAGTCCATATCGGCTTTTCATCTCTTGGTAATTAAAGGTAGAATTTTGATTTTCGCCAAGTTGGGTTCTTCAAAAACTTGAGAAAAAACCATTCAATTGAATAAGCTTCATTGAAGGCTCTGTGTTGTAATTTACTGAAGAGAGAAACTTTTTTAATAAGTAGAACACATTTTTATGAATTGCTTATTAATTTTTATTAGATTCGTCTAGAAATTTTACTGTGGTCCTGGTCGGGCTCAGATTGGAGAACTCTGGCCCGGATTGGGTCTAAATCGGGGGGGTTTGAGGTTTCAGACCGGGGATGAAACACACGGCCCGACAGGACCCCGACCGAAAATCGGGTTCTCAGGTCCGGGTCCGATCGGCCCGTGTGTTTCATCTCCGATCTGGGCCAGGTTTGGAAATTTCTACACGGAGAATACCGAGAAACGCTACAATTTTCCTTCCAATTTAGAAACAATTTGTCAATCTTATACTAATTCAGATTTACTGTCCCCTATTTTCTCATAACTTTTTCCAATTAACTTTTTTATTTGAAGTCATATAGAATATCTCAAAAGAGCTTTCTAAGTTTCTCGTATAAGAAGAAAATATCGTCAGTTTCATTTAATTTACACAAATTAACTACTAATAACACTCAAATTTACATAATTATTATTCGTTTGATGAAAATTTAAGTTAAAAAATCTAGAGAAAAACAGAGAAAAGTACAGAACTGAAAGTCGATGTAATACCTAAATATGCTTGGCGTACTGGGCTTACAGCCAGGAGATGATAAGATGGAGAAGAATGAAAAGAAAAACTTTACAAACTGCGCCCAGAGGCTTTAATTTGCAACAAGGTGGCAAGGTGTATTATTTTTTTCAGGAATAAGATAAGATAATAGAATTGCTCTTGACTTGAATAGGGAAAGTTCTTCTTTTGTCTTCTGAAGATTCCACAGACAGTTCATTATTTTCCTTCTTGAAAAATTAAAAACATAATTTGATAGATATTTTTTTTTTAATGTAAGACTCTCTTGAGAGTATGAGTATTAATTAAAATTAAAATTTAAAGGATCAAAAGATTCAATGTGTAAATGTCAAGCAAGTATCGTTTCCTGAATCTCGTGTTAGGAAAACCAAAGTACAATTTCTAAGGTGCTCCTCTTCACAAGGTCGATTCAATCATTCAAGCAATTTTTCACTCAGATTGAAGATAGAACAAAAGGGCGGATAATCGAAGCTTTCTTTCATCGGGTTTTCTTGCAAAGAAACAAATCCCAAGGCAAAGGGCGTATTCAGTCGAATGGCGATATTTTCCTTATCGCAAATACATTCAGCATATATGGCGTGCGGAAACGATGGGGGTGGAAATTGGACGATCTAATTTTTCACGTAGAATCGCGAAGGTACCTAACTGGCGACGAAGATGCCCTCGTTTATAGAAAATGGAGATCGATTTATTCCATCGCCCTTTATTCTGCAGGGCAAATATATGTTTCCACGATCTATTCGTATAGATGGCGGAAGAAGAAACGGATCCAAAGGAACGCGTACCACTAACGCGTCCCTTATCTATAAGCTTATGCAAATTTCGAGCAGTTTGCCACGAGGATTTGCATATACTTTTCCGCGGCGATCTACATGGGATCGTGTCTAGGCATAATCCCGAGAAAGCCGCCCCGTGTATACTTTCCGTTAAATCGCGTGAGTCCTCAGTGTCCTTTCCTAGTTAGCACCAAGCGCATATGCATAAAAAATCGCTCCTCGTCCTAATTAATTGATCGACTCTTCATTGAAAAAGTGTTTTCCTTCAATACCAAGAATTTCGGCCTGTTTCAAGGACTAAAATAAAGATGACCAGACAGGCTAAAAATAATTAAAGTGAAATAAAAATAATTAAAGTAAAGCTTTTTTAAATTCGATAGAATTCTTCCAATTTTAAATTAAAAGTCCTTAAAATATCATGAAATCTTGTGACATCCCTTCAAATTTCGTTAAATCCGTTCCAATTCCTTCAAATGTTAATAAATCCCGTGAAACATTTTTAAATTTCTTAAAGTACTTTAAAATTCCTGAAAATCTCATAAGGACTCGTAAAATTGCTTAATATTTTTATAAACCCTGCAAATGTACTTAAAACCCCATGAAGTCTCATGAAATCTTTTGAAATTTTCTGATATCACTTGAATTCACTTAAAAGTCCTTATAATTCCATGATACCCTAATAAATTCTCAACAATTGTTTAAAATTACTAAATATTCCGTGAAATTTCTTTAAATTTCGAAAAATCACTTGACATTTCTTTATGTACATACTTAAAATCCCACAAAATCTCATTAAATCCCTTCAAATTCCTGAAAATCTAAAGAAATTTCATCAAATCCCTTGAAATTCCTTAAAATTCTATAAAAGCTCAATAACTTTCGTAAAACCTCTTAAATCCTATGAAATATCGTGAAAACCCTTAAAATTTTTGTGATATCCAATGAATTCACTCAAAAGTCCTTAGAATTACTTAATATCCCATAAAATATTGTTTAATCCCTTAAAAATACTTAAAATCCCACTAAATATCGTGAAATTATGTAATGTTTTTGTAACATCTTTTAAATCCCTTAAAATTTTATAAAAACCCAATCCCACGAAACATCGTTAAATCCCTTGAAATTCCATAAAACCTCAATTACAGTCGTAAAATCTCTTTATTCCCTCGAAATCTCGTAAAATCCCTTGAAATTCCTTAAAATTGAAAAAATGTTTATTCGAATGGCCTAAAATTGTTGAATTTCAAATTGACATCATGTTGTATCTTTTTTGTGTTTGAATATTATTAATTGTCCAAGCAATATTTCCCGCGCGCTGTAGCGCGTGTATAATATTACTTATAGTTAATAAGAATTCAACCAGAGTTCAAAAGATTTTAGAAAAAATTCAAGTTGAATTCAGATGAAATAAAAAGAATGGACAAGAATTGGAAACAATTGAATAAAATTCAATAGCTTTCGAGAAACAATTGAAATGAATTCGGAAGAATTAAAAAGAATTCCAAAGAATTTAAGCGAATTCAAAATCATTGGACGTATTTTAGAAGCAGTATTTAAAATATTAATTCAATCAAGTTTTAATGACATTTTCTAAATATTCGCCGTGATGTCGATTCCCTATGCAAAATAATACTTTTTTTTGCGCTAGTAAAATTGAATAGCAACTTTCTAACGATTACTCGACAGCTTTTCCGTGTCAGAAGTTTTAAATACTGAAGAGTCAACTCCAATTGTCAACGAGAAATTAAACGAGCTGCTAGTCTTGGTTACCAGGAAATTCTCTGAGTCTCTGAACACGGCATGCTGGGTTGATTATTTCCCCCATGCTATTGACGCACTGCTAAGGCAGGTGGCAGGCCGTTAGATATTGGAAGACTATCGACAGGATCCATAGAAGAGCATACATGGCTATCGCTCCAATAAATGGCACGTTTAATTAAATCAAACGACGCATGAATCTTTTTTGTGACATATAGAAACATTGAAAACGAAATTCTCTTCTGAGAAAAGCCGCCACTCGACCTGTTTGACTATTTAATATAGTTTGCATTATAAACCCAATCTGTTATATCCTTTATACCTGTTATATCTTCTCGGCCTGTCCTCCCTATACTTTTTTTCCTTTTAACTTATCGACATGCATATATCTACGTTTAATACGCCGATATTGAGAATCGATCCTTTCCAGCCCTCCTCTCTTGAGCTTTGATCGGCCCTCCGTCGGAGCATGAATATTATCTCAATACATAGTAAAGAAACACTTTTCTCAGGCAAAACAATTACCTCTAAATATTCAAAGAATCCTCTTTTTGAAAATGGGTTACATTTTACTATAATTATAGTTGCAATTCCCTGTAGGGATAATATAAAGTAATAGCAGGAAATTAAAGCGGATGAAGGAAATTAATTTGAAGTGACTCCTCTTTGTAGGGATTAGGATGCGTGCAATTCAATTCCTCCATGTTTATATGCCTCGGTATATTTTTTCCGGTAATATGTTTCAGGCGATCTACAAAATTCCCTTATTCGAATTTTACGATGCCAATAGCGTTCCGCTGATTTCGTGCTGCAGTGTTCACAGGTGAACGTATCTCTTTCACATCGGTAAATGTGTATATCGCATTGTCTTTATACCACATACCACATCCTATATACTGTACACAGTCATCTCTGGTATCCCTATAGGGATATATTTGTGAGATCGGATGGGACGCGATATAACTTCAGAGCCTGGACGCATTACGCGGATCGCGTTTACGTTTCCATAGGAGCAGTAGATGATTTATCTGTCATGTTCACGTATCTCCGGGCCATGTCACTCGAGCTGTCCAGTTCAAATTGCGTAAACGCGCATCAAACGCACCAACACGCATTATAGATGCACATACGTTTGACTTCCAGATATATGCGAACACATGACGACTCGATACATTGGCACGTGCCCACCTCATCTTCGATCTAGTAATTGCTATAGTTCCATTGATGATATAATTACGTCATTGATTTCGTCCAGTTCAGCCACTGAAGCTTAATTACCCACGAGGATTATTCGACACTTTGGTTCTAGGTATATTGCTAATAGAGTAGAGCTAATTACTAATCATTCACACCCTGTTTTCATCAACACCATATTATAGAAAATAAATGAGAGCTCGCCGATCAATCACTTCATCAGTGGAAGTCAGTTTGTTTCTCTCTCAAACTGTGTGACATTTAAATATTCTATAGAATTTAATAGCACACGTGGATCGTTAGAGATACCAACTTTATGCTTGAGCATAAGAGCATAAATTATCAAAAGTCAACGTAGAGTGAAAAATCTTATTCTTCTAACATCCCTGGCATTTGGGCGTTCCAAAATAAACAAGCATAAAAAAGCATAATTCGCCCAAAATAGCAGCATAATACGATTTGAGCATAAATGCCGCATAATCGGCCTTTAGAGACACTCTTTCTGCAAAAAATTGTACTTTGAAGCCAGTTTCCGCTCGTTTCAACTTTAAAACTTTCAAATTTTCGCGCACGCCGGTCTTTTGTTTGTGATAGTAGTTTTATTTGTTTAAAGAGTACAGTATTACTCTGCAGATTTATCTTTTTAATCGAAAACTATTTTATTTTGTATTCGTATCCTATGTTATGTTTCAAAACTCCTAGGAGGGTATATTTCTCTGATAAATTTTGTTTCATGTAATGTCTTATTTAATAGACGGAATCCATTTCAAATCAGGCAGGTTGAGGAGACTTGAAGCCGCTATCGTCTTCTTTCGAAATCCTTCAGAAATTTTAGAAAATATTTAAAATTAACAAAATGGCGGCGGTTTTTCTGAAAATATTTATAGTTGATGTTCTCAAATAACCCACACTTATATTTTTTGCCAATTTTTTGTTAAATTTGTACTATCATAGAGATAGACATCTTGTTAAAAAAGTTCTATAAAAATTCTTTCCTGTAAAAAAAACAACGTATTTTGTTCCCGAGAGTTTCTGCGACTTTAAGTGTAGAACTTTCTTGAGTTGAAAAGGATTCTGTCTTGTAATATCTTATTTTATAAGGAATTTTAATTTTCGATATATTTTTTATTTATTTTATTTTTTTTATTTTGTAGCGGAGGGAAAATTAATATCTTTGTATTGAAAACATTTCGCAAGAATGCGCTAGAATAAGTGAAAGATAATATACGAATAAAGGAATCTCTTTTATTAATTTATACTTCTGAGAATTTCCTTATTCGTATGTTATAGGAAAGGATGCTTAACTCGAGCATATTGACTACGAAGCAATTTTTTCTATTCTTCAAAATATTCAAATATCTCAAAATTTCGAGATTTATTTTACAT
>JAUESH010000015.1:230578-242268 GCA_032275165.1 Synergus magnus | reverse complement strand
TATATATATTTCGAGACTGCTGGAGTTTCATTTAATTTCTCACTAAATAAGAAAGGTGGAAATTTAATTAAATTAGTTAAAAGTGAAGAAGGTCCTTTGAATATGGGGTATTTTACGGAGACATCGTCGTGGTACCTCAAAGACATTTTCTGTCTAACAAACGTTAGTATATTAGTTCGGACTTCAAGAAGCACGAACTTTGTAGGTGAGGTAAAGAGAGGTTAGAGTAAAAAAGAAAAAGAATGGGGCAAGAACGTGCCTCAAGAATTAATAAGAGCACCAAGAAAAGAGGTCGTCGACGGGAAGTAGAAGAAATGGGAGAAGGAATCGACAAATCAAAACTACTCTAAAGCTACGTTCTTCACATGTACACTAGTAGATATATATTTTTCCCTTCTCTTCGAGCAGGTCCTTTCCACCAATTGAAACCTTTTTCGGTGGAGAACTAAATTTTTATGGAAAAATGTTGTTCAACGACTCACAGTGGGGAAGAATCGGATTTTCGCGGACAAAAGATAATAATTTCTTTTTAATTGGCCCACCCAACACTTGGATACTTTATTTCATAAGACTTTGATCGCGAAATATGTAAAAATATTCTTTTTTTTTTACTGAATAGCTTTAAAACTAACTAAAGTATTTTTATTTTGTTACAGGTAAAAGATTTTCTACATCATCTCATTCTCCCTCACTATGAATCAGTAAGTACATATTGTTCCCTTGCAACATTACCAAAAATATTCCTTGCAAACAATTTTAAATTAATAACCGGGAAAGAGAGAATTTTTAAAAGCATTGTAATTCAGAAGAATAGAAAATGTGAGCAAGTAATTATATGGCACGTAAAAAGTGAACGGCTGAATACTCAATTGTCCGATGATAACTGTCGAGCAACAATTGTCGAGAAAAATTATCACTGTTATCACCGGAAGAGCCGATGCAATTGTTTCCAATTCAGGAAAAGTGGAAGCATCAATGTCATAAATCGATGAAACCTCGAGAAGGAGAACAGACGAGTCTCGCTTGTGCTGGCGTCGATTCCATTATCTCGTTCAATCAATTGGTGAACACATGTTTACGTGGGTTCTTCACCTTTCTCAATATTTACATACACAAAAACTATTAATGTTATAATCTCATTTCGATGTCGGAAACAATGGTAAAATACAAGGAGAAGAACTTTGACAAAGAGATGTAATGTCTCCTGACGCATTTATTTTTATTTTATTTGTCTTCGGTTCTTTGTTTTTTCCATTCTTTCTTCAAGAACGTTTTGTGCTGAAAATGGAGATCAGGAGAGAGAAATTGAGAAATGAGGTACAAAAGGGATGTTCAGGAATTATTAACAGACTTTTAGAAAGCCCATCGAGTACGGACGAATGTGAAACTTTTATAAGCTGATGTGTGAAAAGCGTTCAATTTTCCCCAATAGATATAAGTTGATCTCGTTGAAAAATAAATGTTCCTTCTTTATCTTTCTCTTCTAGTATTTCTATCTCTAGCTCAATTCAAATATTTTTGATCAATCATAATATAAGCTGAACACGACATTTTAATCAATAGCACGGTGAAAATGTATGCTTTTCCTGTAAATTTCCTCGTTAATTTACAATACACGATTGTCAGCAATTAATTAATAATTGCACGTCATTTGCAGTGCCTCGGTCTCGAGGTTTCTATCGACGAAGAAGTGTTTGAATAATTATTCTGAGTGCAAGAGCAAACTCATCCTCACACTACATTTATAAATACACACTTATAAAAATATTCTTTCTCATTGAGGTGAGCGAAGGATTTTCTTAAAGTAAAGTTATATTTGCTTTACCTGTCACACAAAATTTTCCCGGAAGGTCTTTAAAATATGTTGACTAAAATATAGTAAGAGTATTCTCGCGAGAAATCTTTCTGAAGAATAGGACGATGGGGCTTTGCGAAATGAAGAGCGAGTTCAAAAATAATACTCAATGAAAATATTTTGAGGATGCTATTACAGTAAAAGGAAAAAGAATCAAATGAAGGATATATTTCTCGCGATACTGTAAAATCTGGAAAATTGCTTCGGCAGTTGCACACATGGAAGTCAATCTTTTCTTGATCTTTTTTCTACTTTTCATCTCTTCAATTGCTGATGGAAAATCTTCGAAGCTCTACACAAAAGCCAAAGGCAATTAATTTTTATGATCGATTTCTTCTTCTTACATAATACTCTCTCAATATAAATTAGTAAGAATTTGACTAAATGAATTATAGTAGCATCATATTTGCTACTGAGTTAGTAATTTTTACACTTTCTACTAAATGAAATAGAAACTCACCTATTACAAAAGTATATTAATAGATAATACCAAAAAATTTTGAGGAATATTAGAAGATTTCGTGGAACTTTAGTGGATCTGCATCTGCAGAAAATGTCAATAAAAGGTTTTAGAAAATAAACATAATTTATTATTTTATTATTAATTAGTAAGATTTAACTAATTTAGATCAAGAGAGTAAAAAATGGTAATACTTATTTTGTGCATAAACATGAATTTGTCTCTAAACAACCTTCGTTAAGAATTTTTTGCAGTAATGATAATAAAATTTTATAATGTGAGACGTAGCAAGTAATAGAAGGTGTTGAGAGGGTGTAAAAAGCACTTAACGCAAAACATATCACAAAGTAAGCCAGTAAGCCTCAGTCGCAACCGAGTTATGACCGAGCAACCTTAATTAAGGTCACATCCAACTGAGACTGGGTTCAGTTTAACAGACTAAGGCGTTTTAAGCTGTAGGTGCTACAGCCACAGTGACTTGACAGCAATTGTCTTCGGTTGGTGGCACGTCGCGAAAACGATAAAATGCGAAAAAGGCGTCATCGTCTGAATGACTCATTTTTCGCGGCCAGTCACGTCTATTTCCAGCCGTGACCTGCAATAAAGAATAAACTCGACAAGTTGATTTCGACCAACCTCGTACGCAAGGAAAAAACCAGTCTATATACCTGCCCGTGGAGTAAAAGCTCTTGTCGCCGCTTTACTTATTGCTTGGCCAAGAAAAATAAATAAAACTTCCATCGAATTCGAACCCATGAGCAATATTGGGAGGTCGCTTGCCAAAACGAAAGCTCTGCACTAGCAACTTCCTATCGGAGTGCCATCCACAAGGTCCTTTAATGCCTTTGTGATTTCGATGAAATCGAGGAAATTTTACTAGAGAGTACTACAATTGATTAAAAATTTCTGAAGTAGAAAAATATATCGTAAAATTGATGCTCCTGATTAATTATAACTATGCAAATGTAAATAATATAATAATGACTAATTTTGTTATTTAATTAATTTGGTCAGGTTCGAAAGTAATTTTTACTCAAAACACTATAAAAATTTTACAATTTTACGCCGTCGATAATGTCTTAGCGCTATAATAATTTAAATTTGAATTTAAAAAACTGTAATTTTAGATTAAATCAAAAGTTGTTTCATCTATAAAACCTAAAAAAAAAAACTTTTAAATTTACTCCTATGAATAGTAAAATCTCATAAAATTCCTTAAAATATCAATAAATTTCGAGAAACGTTCAATTTCATATAAAATGCATTGAAATTCCTTAAAATTCTTTAAAATCCCATTTTTTGTATTTTTAAATCGGATGCTTACTTTTATTCAATTTTTTAAAAAAAAAGCCTGCCCAATAGCAGTTTGTTCATATTTAAAGTAATCGTAAAATGAAATATTTTTCAGATTACGCTTTACATGAATAACTCCCAGAAATAAAATCTCTTTTGCAACTGACGGACAGAATTACAAAAAGCATTTTACTTTACAATTCAATAAATATTTTATTTACAAATCATCTGAATAAAAATTAGAGAAAGAATTATTCATGATTCGTAAATATTGCACATGACAAGTTTTCCGAGTTTCTCGTCGATTTTCTGTAAGCAGTACGTCTGACAATGGCTAGCACTATCACATCTTCTTTTGCATATCAAAGGATACCCGATCCTTGATTGCTCTCCGCTGACCATACGTACAGTCCTGTTGAAAATTTTAACATGAAACCACTGCATAAAGTTGACTTTACTTCCACAGTTCATCCTAAAGCCCTTTTTTGTCAAAAATTTGATTAAAACTCTGAAAGCAGTTAACTACTGATGCAAATAATATTTTTTTTAAACAATACAGTGCATACAAAAAATTTTGTTATTTTGTGAAATGAACAGAGTTTCTAGAAAATGCCATCTACTTTGAACTAAAAGCTAGTAATAGAATTTTCTTATTATACAAAAAAGCGAGGAAAAGCGCAGTAGTTTTGTTAAAATTATTTAATCAAATCTAGATGATGAATTCTCGATAGAAAAATTCGTTTTATCTGTCATACTATACGAGTACATTCCATGCATTCAAAGCGAAGCTGAAATTAGATGTCATCTACAGTTTAGCGAGTTTAAACCCAAAATGTGAAGAAAATAGCAAATGGAAATGATAATTTCTTGAGATGAGGAGAATTGAAGATAACCTATATGCTATAGCTTCCCGAATATTTGATTCTATCTCGAACTATGCATGAACGTTCATGCAAGTCCCCTGTATGGAGAATCCTAATACCGGTTCAGTAAAAAATCCAAGTATGCTTTCACTAACTAAAGTTTCAAAAAACTTTATAATAAATAAAAGTAAACTTAGGCTGTTTCACAACACATGTCATGTTTTGAAATTGGGAGTTCTAAAAAATTTTATTGAATCTGCTAATGAGTAACATGAAATCAGAGGCCGAGCTTATTTTCACAACACATTTCATTTGGGAGACAGCAGCGTAGCAATATATACAAACACATGAAGCATGTTTTCATACACTGTCTATTCAATTCCTTCCGAAATTTGAAATTCTGAGTCGAGGAACGTAATTAATTATCAATGTCTGTTCATAATTATCCCTCGTGATTTTCCGCTCTTCATACGGAAAGCTCCAAGTCTAAAGGATGCATAAATAATCTGGAAGATCCCTCTATTAATACATAGTTACCAAAGGTACTTATAGGATTATTTTCAAATAGAGAAAATAAATACGAAAAGGAAGAAAAGATGGAAATTTTGTATTAAGTTCGTTATCGTAGATACGGGGATTTGGGATTCGCATGTTCTCACAAGTATGACAGTCACGTGGATTATCTACCATGTCAAGATGCATGAAACTCCTGAAAATATCTCTGTAAACGCAACCAGAACTTCAGGATTAAACTAGCATACATGGATTTTCGGAATTATATGTATCTTATTTCCTTCTCTAAATTCAAATTAGTAATAATAATTCTCTTAGAATCAGTCACGTTAACACATCTAATCAGACTACAGACTAATCTGTAAGAAAAATCTGTTGATTAATAATCAACAACTGTTAGTAATTGTTGAAAAAACATTAACAATCCACATTTTCGAGGTCACTACAAGCTGTGCATGCGCTCAGGCAACGATTTAAAAATCTGGGTTATTAAAGTTTATAAACATATATAAAGAGCGGAAAAACGTCTAACAATAAGTATAATATGTATCGTATATATAATTTTATTTACGTGTAACATCTCACAAAGGTTACCATTAGTATCTCTATATTTGGCGGTACTATCTAAACTTTAAATCTGTGTTTAAACAACCAGTCTTCCCCGTCTAATTTAATTCAAACAAAAGTTTTTTTAGGAAATTAATTAATTTCGTTTTATTAAACTAGAGCTTAAGATTATTAAATTTCTGCCTTAAATGCATGACACAAAAGTACACGTAATATTTCGAACTTAAAACAACGTAACATGAATAATTTTTCTTTGTTCCGCTTGGTATTTGGGGTTCGTGCCCGGAAGGAGAGCGTCTGGCTCACATTCTGATAAGATTCTAATTAAGGAGACTTATTGGAGGTGGTCTACGACAAGGAGATGGAGCGGTGTGAGGTTCATACCTTGAATTACTTTAAGGCTTTCCTTAAAGGGTGACTACGTACTTACTTACACCCCCTTTCGCTCCTTTATTCTATTTTAGTGCACGTTAATATCAAATAGTTCAGGCACAAAGTGAATTTACGATAATTTCTTAAGTGCTTGTAAAAGGACAAGTAAGCCGATGAGAGGAGATAGAAGATGACCACATTATGCAAGATTACCATCTTATCATCATCATATCATTATCATCATATAATAATCATCATGGTATCAGTTTATTTCCATTTTAAATTGAAAACAAACCGCTTGAAAGTGATATATTTTGAATAATCTTTAAATTCACTTTTAGGATGAACGATTCTAAAACTTTTATGTAACCACCTTGTTGCAGTGGCACACATGAGGTAGTTTGAAGAAATTTCATTTAAAAGTTTCGCAGGGAATCCAAAGGCAAAGTTGCTATATATGTAGTGTCCACAGTGCTGAAACTTCACCTAGTTCTCTCATTTTCCACAATAAAAATCTAAAACAATATGAAACTATTTTATATACACTAGGAAAGGGATGTGCAGAGGCAGGTTTGAAAAAAGTTCTATCAGAATCAAGTAGCAGTTTCATCCTAGAGAAAAATTCATAATATAGCTCCTCGTTCTTTCTTTGCGCAGCTAATTATAAAACCAACTCAATAAAATTATATAATTTATTCTCAACTGCGTTCACGAAAGAAATGTTTTCATAAAAGAATTGTTTTTATATAAAAATATGACCTCTTGACCCCTGAAGCTAGCCTACTTAAATTCCTGGACTGAAATACCTGCAATTTTTTATTAAGCTTAATTCTTTTGAATTGCAACCCTCTAATAACCGAATCTATTTCAAATCATGCAAGCCAGCGAATGAGATATCCAAGATTAGCGACATTTTAACATTTTTTACGAATATTTAAAAACTTCAAAGGTACAATGAGATTTTTTTTGAAAATTTTACTTTAAAAACCGTGGAATTTTGCAATTCAATTTAAAATTCAACAATTTTAGGACATTCAAATAAAATTTTTTCTGATTCAAGGCAAGTACATTTGATTACGTCAAATTTTGAAAAATTTTCAGGAATTTAAAGTAATTTATCGAAATTTATTGAGATTTTAGAGATATTAAGGGATTTCACGTTATTTCAAGGAATTTTATGGAATACAGGTCTACTTGGGATATTCGTTTTCGTGCGCCAACATCAAGGTGATAATTAAAACATGCCATATAAGCGCAGGTGACCGCAGAATTATAAATTCGAGATTTTTGAGGTTGCTGACTAAAGGGAAGTAACGACACTATGAACCCAGGATTAAATTCCGACACCATCATGAAACCGCTGCTCTTTTGGATTCCTCTTCCTCTTTCAGTCGCCTTCTCTCTTTCCCCCAGCTCTCTTGCCCAGTAAAGTTTTAATGGCTCACAAATATACAAGACTGGAAGCACACAACAAACAAGCGTAACCACACGTTCGCTTCGGTCAACATCTACTAATAAAAAAAATCGCAGACATAGGTAAGCGAACAAACAAATGAGTTTACGTATCCTAGGTATTCCTCTGTATCCAGTTTTCGTGTTCCATATATGGCTAAAAGTCATCTGTGCCAGGAACAACCTGCCTTGTTATATGAACGTTGTGTACTTACCCACTGAGTTAACACTCCTGGTAATGTACATAGATATACATTCTTAAACTAAAAGTTGACTCGAGATATGAGAGAGTGTTTTAGAATATATCGCCAGATTTTGGGAAGCTGCCCATTTTCTCCTATATGTCAAACTAAATTTACTTTTGCAAAGAGAGTTCAGATTTAGATCAAAAGGAGTGAGAGCAACTTTTTTCGATGGTAAACATCGTAAATAAATTATTAGGTTCATCATAGTGATTTACTGAATTGTAAATTCGATTGCCAGGTCAAATAGTTTATGTACTGTATGAGAGTTTTCAAAAAACTTCTTTTCTACGAAATGACCTTTTAAAAAATGTCGTCTAAAGTTTAAACAAACATTCGATTTGCGTATACATATTCACTGTTCAATGAATATGTAATCCTCGAAATTTGTGCAATATTTCAATATTTTGAACAGTTTAAGTACGAAAAACTTTCTTTTTGGCAGAACAAAGCACTTTGTAAAGTCCCGTGAACACATTCGAGAAAGATATATTGTATATTAAAAAAAAGCCGAGTATATCGCACAGAGAACCCGAGAAGGTGCGGAAAGTTCATTCAAAAATAGAAGTAGACGCGACACACAGGAGGCATTATGCAACTTTCCACTTGGAAGGATAATTTTTCAAAGGGTCACCTTCTCCGCAAAGGTACATCGCGTCGTCGCGGTGTCCCTTTTCGGTGTGCGAGCGGTTGGTACACTCGGTTCGTCTTCGTTTTACGAAAAAAAGTCTGCCACCCTCCTTTTCTCCTTTGCCACGCTTGTTTATTCCTCTTTTTGCATACTTTACTTTCTTTCCACCTTTCTCTCTTCTAAAGAGATACATTTTCTCTGCAGTGTAGTTTTTTCTAGACCATTGAAGCATACGCCACCAACGCAGTCAACCTTAGAGACAGAGATAAGCACAGAAGCTGACCAGACGGGAAGAAGCCTCGACATTGAATTTTCTCACTTGCCCCTGTACTCGTCCTCCTTTACGTTAATCAATCCATTGATAAGGTGGAAAAATTCCCACCAATTATTTTTCGCAGTCTCGTTAGTGCATTTAGATACAAAAAGTAGTTGGAAAAGACATAATGTATAAATACTTCCCTGAAATCTTTATAAAAAGTCCATAAAATACTATATAATAATCGTGAAGTGTTCGCATCTCGTAAAGTCCCTTAATTTACTCTAAAATTCAAAGAATTTTAGTCAAATCCCTTAAAATTACTCAAAATTCCATAAAATTCCTTGAAATGACGTGAAATCCTTTAATATCTAAAATCTCACGTAAAATTCATTTAAATTCTTGAACATTACTTAAAATTCCATCAAATCTCGTTAAAATTGTTGAATCTCAAATTGGAATCATATAATGTTCTATCTTTTTTGTATTTGAATATTATTAAGTGTCCATATTATTTCATATTATTCTATAGGTCTTTTGTCTTTACAGAAATAGCAATTCTGAAATATAACTTTCACACTTCTCTCATTAAGGGGGGGGCGAAAAATAACTTCGGACGGATTTTTTTAGCAACTGATGATATTGAGAATATTCGCTACAATAATAATTAAAAGCAAGCTCATCTGTTGCGATAATAATTGAAAAGATTTAACTTAATTTATCAACGCATTAATTTTATTAAAAAATACGAATCTAAATTAATTTCAACTAGATTTATTTCCTTATTCTCTAAGAGATAAGTTAATAAAATCCACCAATATACTTTGAGGAGAAACCAAAAATTAATTCATTACTCTTTCCCGAGACGTACTATTATTAGCTCAATTCCTCAAATAAGTCATCCTTTCACTAACGGATGTACCCAACCAGACTTAGACAAAGAATTTCATTTTTGTTCCAGAAGCAACATGCGGGGCGTCATCCAGATAGCCATCGTCCTTGAACTCTGTCTGCTAATTTTAGCAGTTCCCTCAACTGAGGGAGCGACGTCGTCTAGGCTGAGGAATAAGAAAAAGGCGATAAAGGAATCGAAGGACAGCAAAGAAGTAAACATTTGTGATTTGGAAAGGATCGAAGCTCCCTTCTTTTGTTATTGCAATGACAATGGGCTTAGAAATGCAAGCGAAACAAGCTGCTTGATCATTGATAAGTTTGAGGAGGTGAATCCTCTCTGGAACTTCTTCACTTCACAAATCTATGTCGAAAAGTTGACATTCACTGTCAGGCCTACTGGAACCTTCACTTATGTTCCAACCCAAGTGCTCAAACAGCTCAAAAACCTTCATGTATTCAATATACAGTATGCCAAAATTCATGAACTTGTTGAAAACGTCTTCTCTAATCTTTCATCGATTGCTGAAATTAACCTGAGTAGGAATATGATTACTGGCCTGAAGAAAAACGCCTTTATTAACATGAGAAACTTGACTTTTATCAACTTGGACGAAAATCAAATTGTTGAAGTTAATAGGTGAGTGATCTTCATTTATTGGAATTATTTCGTTCTAAAGAAATGTTCTGTCTTCCACTTGCTGCTATTATAAATTATTCTAAGAATAATTTTAATAATAATAATAACAATAATTTTTTTCCTTTCCAGGGAATGTTTTGTAAACCTGCCAATGCTGAAGAAACTCATGATGAATCGAAACAACATCACTGTTGTTTACGATAAAGCCTTCTATGACCTAAAGTCCCTTCAAGAACTTGAGCTTAGCGGGAATCAGATTAACGTAATTACTCGAGACATGTTTGCGGGTTTGCGAAACCTGCAAAAGCTCGACCTGCAAAGCAATTTGATATCGATGATCGGCGAGGGCAATTTTGCTGAAATGCCCGAATTACAGGAACTTGTACTCGATGAAAATCTAATCAAGTACATTTCAAATAAGGCACTCGCAGGCATGAGAAATTTGAAGAAACTCAGGCTTAGAGAAAACAAACTCATCACTCTTGACCCGGATTTCCTAAATGAAGCTTCTTCTGTCACCTTCCTTGACCTAAGGGACAACCTCCTTAAGACGATGACCTTCGACAATGCTAAGCCGATTGTGACCAATCTCTACAATAATGCCAGCTACATCTACTTGGGTGGTAAGTCGTCTTATCTTTCCTAAAAAAATCCAGAAATTTTAGTCACGTCTTCTAATGTGGTTTCTTTTTATCTTGCATTTTTTTTATTTCTTCTCTATTCTTTAAATTCATATTTAGATATATATGAAAATTGCTGGATAGTTAATTTTTTGCTTAAAACCACGTTCTTTATGAAGGTTTTTCTCTCGTAGGTGATTTGAATATATAAAATTATTTTTTGATTTAATAAGTGAGCCTTTGCAGGAGCTTGTATGTATCAGTATGAATGTCTTGTATGAAATTGGGACAATGAATCACACATAGTGTGCCTCGTTTCTGCTAGTGCAAATGTAAGCCCTATCTCACGTACACGAAACTTTGTTGGACAAAACTGATTTCATTGTCCCTTTTGCACTAGGAAGAATTCAGAGGTTTCACAGCTCTGGTATAATAGCCTTTCGAAAGAGGATCTGTACCTACCGATTCACATCAGCGATTCGGAACGAGAACGGCTTAGTGAAAAATAAAGCTGTTAGATTTTCAATGATTGTGACACTGTACAAAACTGTAGAAACCATGGTTGTCGCCATAGCTGACAACCTCTGATTGTACTCCGCGAATTCGAATTGGGCGTTCCTCCATCGTTGTCCAAGTACTCTGAACTCCGCGTTCGCACTCTGGTCCTCTCCTCTCTACTCGCAAACAACAACGGAACAATTGTTTCGTGACTACCACAAAGTTGTCGCTTGCCGTAGACATACCTCACATACGAAGGATTCCTCTAAATATTGGAAATCCTATCGGATTTAATCACGCTCCGCTGAATTCCCTTCTTGAATTTATTTCACTCGGTTTCCATATTTACTTTAGGGATTCTATTTTTTCGATTCAAAAGTCATTGAAGTAAAAGTCGCCAATTATCGAGTAGGAAACATTTGTCGAGTATAGAGTTGACTTTTTACAACGTAAACCTTTCATACACTCATGCACCGATTATTTGCACATCTCGGGTCTTGAGTGCAAATAATCGCAGCGCGGATTCAGGTAAAAATT
>JAUESH010000015.1:182183-205669 GCA_032275165.1 Synergus magnus | reverse complement strand
TTTTTCACATCAAAATCCACCTAAATTATTGCAAAAATCACTTAACTACTATTCTGAAGTAACTCCAACTACTTTAACGTATTCTGAAACAATCGCAATAGGAAGAGTATTATTGCAATCGATTTAAAATGGTGCATGCATTATTATTTCATTCGTAGAATTATGAACGATGTAGAGCCTGGATTTACAGTAATTTTAAAGCTCACCGTTCGCTCTCTCAACCTGAATTAGTAAGTAGTTACTAATGAAATAGTGCCGATTCACTTACTAGTTAATTTTAATAAGAATTTTTACTGTCAATTAGTTAAAAACTCTAAAAACTACTAATTCATTTGGTAGGCTTACTAATTGATTTACTTGCTCTCACTCAATTTTTTAAAATCATTAAAAATCCCTTGAAATACTTAAAAATATTGTCATATGTAAAATAATTCTATAAAGGAATTCGGCCCCATAGCGCTTGACATTCTTATACGGTAAATCTTGCATTTGTCATCGAGGATTTTGCTCAACTAATCAGATAAGCAAATATAAATGAAATGCATATTTCATCTACGCGTTCGGAGTTCATGCAATTTTTTCGCAGCTTATAATTTTTATGTGACAGGCAGTCCGCCCTCCTTTTGCCTTTGAACGTTATACGCCGATAAGAGGAATGACTTCTAAAAGTGACGAGGTTGCTCTGCAAGTTGGCCTATCATTCTCGTTTCGTGTACCCACAATCAACCACCACACGACACCACCCCATTTCACCCCTTGCCAGCCCATACCACAATACCACACCCAGCCCTCATAACCAGTAACGACTCGTGTGGGGAATTCAGAAGTAGGTTTAATTCATGTTTTTCCATCAAGCCATGCATGCGACTCACGCCAAGATAGGAGCCGACTCATTAGCTTAATGATGTCGATTAGCTATTGCAAGCACCGCTGCGGATCATCCGGCCGAAAATCCCGAAAATCACGAGTTCGATTCGAGTGAAATGGTCGACATTGAGAGGGGCTGCTGAGGGGAATTGAGGGTGAGTAGCGACTAGCGAGGTCGCGAAACGAAATTGAAGCCAGTGACTGTGAAAATTCGGCGTAGATTTGCGCGAGGGGGTCCTTCCTCGGCGAGTTGGCTTTTAGCTGGTCCCGGTACGCAGGGTTGCCTACCTCAGGGGTAGGCGTGTCCCTATATTAGGTTTTAATCATTCAGGGGATGAAATTTTCGGGACGGGGGCGTGGTAGTCTGCTTCCCTGCCGGCTACACCCCTTCCTGCTTCAGCTTCATCCTGCTGCTGCCAGGCTGCCACTTTCCTCATCCTGTCAGCAAAGCCGCCAAATCCGTCTGCAGAACTTGTCTTGTCTCCTCTTCTATCAGCTATCCAACGTCTTACAAAAAGATCAATCTACAAACTTACTCCAAGTAGCCGTCCTTTGAGGCTTATTTGTACTTCACCTCACCTCACCGAACGCTGAACGTGTCGCCGATGATCAAAAGCCTACTTGCAGGATTGTTCAGTTCGAGATTCAGTCAAAGGGAATTTCCCCTTAGAAATCGTAAAAGAATACTTAATTGAACTCGTTCTGCCATTTAGCTAGGGTTTAATGACCAAGATGACGATACAAAAGTTCAGTGGCCTTTAGGGGAGTTATTTATGTACTCTGTTAATCAATTCGTGCTCATTTTAAAGATAAATTTCTGTAGAATCTGATCGACCTTATTGAAATGATTGTACAATTGTTTCTCTGCATTTACAAGGGCTTAAATTTGGATTTAATACGTGAAAAGTTAAATATCATCTGATCAGTAAGAAAATAATAAAAATCAAGTAAATGTCAATTTTAATATATTTTGGCAGAATTTCATGATTGATTATTTCCTATATTTTGTAAAAATATTTTTCTTAACAGGAAAAATATTTAAACATGTCCAACTCTTTGGCACCAACTTTAAGTCCTCGCACAATGCAGGATGATAATTATAAAATTATACCAATAAGTTTGTCAGGTTCTATAGAAATTTACCTTTAAAATGAGTCCAAGAAATTTAGTGTAGTTGTTGTTTATTCTGATGACTATATTTCAATACCTTGACAACGATGATATCACATAAGATGAAGGGTCTCCGGGCAAAGGCGAACATCACAATTTTCGGAAATACATTTTTTGGATAAGCAGGTTTGAGATACGGCAATACACATCCCCACAGAAGGATATGAATGAAATCGATTTGTAAGTGGGAGAAAAATGGTCCTTGCGGCAAAGAAGGATATCTTCGTCAATATTTTTCGTATAGCAACATTTCTGAAGTTTCTTTTTATACTTTAGAAAGTCTCTAAGATGTAAATAATTCTTTTGAATATTATTTTTCCCTGTTAAGGCAATGAGTACTGAAAGAAGATCTGATCGTCATATTTCCTTATTTCCCACTAGCACTCGCTGTATAGGAAATTTGAAATATTACACCCAACTTTTGAACCTCAAATATTTTTACAATCCCTATATTCGATTCATACTTTCGTGCCTTCCACAACTATTTTTTACATTGTCATAAATAAATGTTTCAGCACACGAGAAATAATTTATGCGCTTTGGAAAATTCCATGCATTCGAGAACATTCTCATTTCTGAAAGTTTTTCCGAGTGAAAGAGGTAAACCCAGACGATCTCTTGGGTTTTGTGCTTTTGAGCGCAACCCCACGTTAAATAATCTTTATAAACTTCTTGACACTCTGAAACTGACGTGTTACAAATTGCGTTTTGCATTGAACTCTTTTTTTGCATTTTGCATACATTATTAAGTAGAAAATAATCATTAATATGAATTTCTCATTCTATATTTATACTTTAAATATATAAGTTTATGTTAATTTCTATGCATTATCTTGTCTTGCATCACAGGTTTATCGAAAAAAATGTATAAGTGCAACATAGAAGGAAAAAAAAAACCATAGATTATTTGATTTCTGCCTTTCTGCGTAGGTATCTTTGGATTTCTAAACGCGAAATAGAATATGGGACAGTTTTCCAGGTTTTACCTTGTTATTGGATTTTTAAAACCAATATTCGTTGTCAGGAAAATACAGAGCTTTAAAATGACTGGAAAATCTATCGACAGCGTCAGCTCGCGATTAAAAATATGACATGGTTAAGTAACTTAGTTCAATCACCGATAATCTACTTTTAATTGGTTTCAATGGGATTTCAGAGGAATGTAGATAAAAGTTGACAAGATCGGAATCGAGAATCTATTAATTATATACAAATCTCGTTATTCAAAGCTGTCATAAACTCGCGATTTATTCTGCAAATTTAGTAATTTCATTATCTGAAAAAACTCTTTTTAGATATAATGAGCTATTATATATTTTTGTAGGGTATATTTAACCTCATTCCTCCATTCTCCTTTTAAATTATCGTATTTTTCTTATTTTAAGTCAGAACGGTAACTCAAACTTTTGTCGTAATTTTTGTAGTACAGAAGAAAGTAGTAGAAACTTCGAATCTCGTCCAGGTATACGTTGCAGTTTTCTCCAATGCTATTTCTGTAAATGGGTGCATGTATACCATTGAATCGAACTTTGTATCTCAATCTTACCAATTTTTATATGTACTTTTTTGAACTTTTTTTGACTATTTCTGTAAATGGGTGCATATATACCATTGAATCGAACTTTGTATCTCAATCTTACCAATTTTTATATGTACTTTTTTGAACTTTTTTGACTTTTTTGAACAAAAATAAATTACCCGTTTTCCGATAAAAATTTAATTTCAGAATGACATAGATTAGAGTTTTGTAGATTGAAAAACGTATCCCATTTTTATCAATTTAATTTTTAAAACAGATCTGTAAATAGAATTTAAAAAATGGAATCAAGACTTTTTATTAATCTTAAAATAAAAATATATAAGCTAAAGGTGCAAATGTGAGTTCTCTATTTTTCATATTAAAAGATTAACATCTGCTGGGCTGAAATAACAGAAATTCTGCTAAATTTTAAATTCAATCTCTTTCAAACGTGTGGAATTTGTGCAGAATTGACGACTTCATTTTCCACAGTTTTCTCATAATTTTTCGCTCGACATTTCCATCCTGAGTGAATTCGTTTCTTTTCAATCACGTCGCCATTGAAATCTCGCGAATCTGTCAGCGGGCATATAGTCGGAAATAAAAACCGAGCTTTGGCGCGCAAGTGCAGAAGTGATCTATAAATTCGTATATTTCGTGAAAGATAAGCCAAATGGAAAAATTCTGACAAGCTTGGGTCAAAAATACGGAAAAGCGTAAAAAGAAAGCGAACGGAATGAAAAGAAAACACGGCTCACCTGTGGGTAAAAAGAGGTATTTCTTTTCACAAGATCTCATCCATAACGTATTGCCCGAACCTATTTACCTACTTTCCTCTCAATACAAGAGACATTCGATGGTCGTACTTATCTGAGCTTTCGATAGGTAAAGAAGAGGATTCGAATAAAATATTAGCTTCAAAGAAAATTTACTCCACGTGTTTTCCTAAAACCCGCAGCTTTCTTTCAAAGCTTCCGATCCATTCAGAGATTATCAAATTTAATTTTTGAAAATCTTATGTTAAACTACCTTACTCTTCAATAATTTGATTTTATTCTCAAAAACAATCCTGTTATGAAAACTGCTTCTATAAAATGGAAATCTCTAAGTTATTGTACAATTTTAAGGATGTAAAATGAATTCAAAGTCTTTAATACTTTAAAAAGATTTTAATACCTTGAAATACTTAAAAATATTTGTAATTTTTCCATGATCTTGAAACTCTTCTCTTGGCAGCTCTGATCTCATTTCTAAAGTACAAGCGGCGAATACAAATCCAACCAATAGGTGATGGAAAAATGTGGCTTCAGATTTCGGGAATTTTTTTCGATATAATCGCAACCCCTTTTTTATGATAGGATATGAAAGCTTCCAAACCATTCAAAAATTAATCATTTTTCCCATAGATCTGCAATCTTTATTTAAAAAATGAGAAGTTATTTAAAAACCCTTATAAAAAAGCAGTTGAATAAATTATCATTATAAACCTTTATTGAATGAATAAAATAATTTTCTATGTATAATCTAATGAAAAAATGTTAATTTCACAAAATTAATGTTCTTTTTCTTTGATTTTTTGTCCAATATAAATTTTATTCTATTTGGTTTCATCTTAAAGTAAAGGGTTTTAATTTTGACAACGAATGCAAATTTATTCACATTTTTACTAGTGTATTGTAAGCCTGGATCCAATATCGAGTACAAAACAAGTTCTTCTTCCTTTTATATCTCCAATTTTATAACAATTCACCTTCGCTCGTGAATTCTAAATTCTGCACCGTAACGTTGATTTACAATTTTCCGTTGCGAAACTTCACACGACGGAAAAAAAATTCTTTTGTTAAACATATTTCTAAGTGATATTTTCTCACTATAATCTTTCGGGTAAAAATTCACAGAGGTTCATTGAAATTCCAGTAATTTTTCAGTTTTATTTATATATTTCAGGAAACAATAATTGAAAAATCATTAGGAAACAAATAACATTGTAAATCTGTTTTATGTGTGGAGAACTTTTACTCCAAACATAGAAACAAGTTAAAACTAAACTCGAAAGTCGAAGTAAACGAGGTTTATGTGTTCGGTTTGCAAACGGCGAAACTTTATATTTTTGTTTGTAATTATTTTTTGTCTTTGCTTTATGACAGAGGAAGCTCTGTAGCGGTGACAATATCCAGATCCCAAAAATAGGATTTTTTGAATATCATATTTCAAGTACATATTGATTTTTCAACTATAACTTTTCAAATTATCATAATTTAAAACTGTTGTAAGGAAAGTAAAGATTCCTTGTGTCGAGATGAATCGATTGTCCTGTAAGATTAATTCATTTTATTAAAAAGTAAAAAATTTATGGTTATTTTAAATTTAAAAAAAATTAAAACCAATTTGCTTCACGAGGAAGCAAACTACTCATTCAATGAGTGTCAGAGTTGATACAAGTTCACACCTCGCTTTACCATTTGCCTTGATGAGAAGTATCTACTCGAATCTGCATCCTCGTGGTTCATGTCGTCACCTAAAATACCTTCCGGGTTGAAATAGGAACGAAATTTCGTAAAATATATAGAGAGGGAAACTCGAATGTGGCTGAAACGAATGGATCGCTATACGAAGCAAGCTCTTTTACTTGTTTTGAATAAATAGAGAAACAAATGGATTACATGTTTGTCTCTATATGCGTAAAATAAAAGCGAATTTATTACTTTACGCTTTTACAGACCGTCAACAAAAACTTCACTTTGCACTTTTCCAAGCTCTTTTTATGAGAAACTTTTAGATACGTTTACCTTCATAGTGGAATATACGGCTTTTTTCTTTTCGAATAGAGGAAATGCCTTCTCAGAGGAAAAACGGTTAAACAGAGTAAAAAGAACAAGGGAGGAAACGTTCGAGCGATATCTGTGATTCGAGGAGGAAGAAAGAAGCAATTTAACGAGAAGATAGAACGGAAAATATTGCTTGTTTCCTGCAAGTTCAACAAATCATCCAGAAGATGAGAATTTCTTAGCAGAGTTTGTTATGCTTCATAATGAAAATAAATCATTCAAACAAGTGCATTGACGTACTTTATTTTCTAGTAATGCATTAACTGGAATTGATAAAACTGATTTCAGTAAAATAAGTTAGAAGAAGACATTTAAAAGTAGAGTCAGCCCAATAGAATTTACAAAATTTTCTTTACCAGTCAGACATAAAGAAATGATTAAAGAACGTCTGTCTGGTATGGAAATTTTTTTACATGATTATTTTAGATGTCATTCATTTATTACATAACCCTTTTTTGAAGATTTCTGGACCCTCCCTCCTCCCTTGTAATTCTACCGTAACAATAGACAATTTAAAAAATGTATATATGATTTTCAAAGATTCCAAGGTATTTCTCAGGACTTCAGTGGATTTAAAAGATTTCAAGGAATTTCAGAAGATTTAAAGGTTTTTAAAGAAAGGTTATTTTAAATGATTTCAAGGAATAAAATCACTTCTTTTACATACCCTTAAGACAAAAATAAACTCCTCATTTTTATTGAAAGCGAGTTTGTAAAATTCTTTGCCGATCCAAAAGTGATTGCATCTTTATCTTATGCTACTTTCATCGTTATCACAATTTCCCTACTGTACATAAGAAAAAACAATATCCAAGAAAAACACATCAGGCTTCGTTTGTATGCCTCCCAGGTGGTTTTAGGACATACTAGACCTATAATACCTGTATTAAGTAATAAAGACCTTCCTTCTCTGATAATAACGCTCTCGGGTTCTTTGGTAAGCAAGGATGTTAAGCCGAATGAATTATTAACTAATTAATTAAAAACTCCCAGAGGTTCGTCCCAGTTTTACGAAAAGCTTAATTATGAAATGTAATGGGCAAAGAACTCTCCTTTAAGATCATTGGTGTACTTCAAGAAAGTCGAAAAGTTTTAACATCTTTTACTTCATCGTCCAGTCAACTTGAAAAATATTATTTAACTAGCACAAATTTACCCGGCGTTGCCCGTAATTTTAAGAGATTTCAAGTGACTTTATGGAGAATTTCAAGGGATTTAAAAAATATTTTAAAGGATTTTATAGAGATTTTAAAGGATTTTAGGGGACTTAAAAAGACTAAAAAACTAAAAATAAATTTTCAAGCGATTTTAAGGGATTTCAAGAATTGTCAAGTGATTGTAAGGAATTTCAATGGATTTCAAAGGTATACAAAGCACTTTCAAAATATCTTTAAAAAATCCTCACGACAAATTTATAACGACCTGAAAAATTTGACTTTAATAGGTTCAAGGGTGTGTTATATGTTATAGCAGTCTTTCATTAAAAATCGTGTAATTTTTACTAAGTTGTCTTTCCTCGGGAAAACGAAATTAACTTTGAATTTCAATATACCTACAGTTATTTCGGCGCAAAACAAAGAAAGACAATCTGTCGAATGTGTTGATTGCACAATTGTATGTGAATACAAAAATGATTGCATATACAACTTTCGTGAAAGCAATTAATATCTTTCTTCCGGTTATATCGCAATTTATTGGATTTTAAAAATGGAGAAAAACTCGTAAGGTTTACTCAAGTTATTAATTGAAATTGAGTTGCTTTTACTTTTAGATTGAATTGATCATTATGATATTATCTAGTATTAATATAAATCTTTGATTAAAAAAAAAAAAACATTCTTCAAAATTGATGAAAAATTGCACTTCTTGATAATTTGAACAAAGTTTTTAACTATGTATGTATTAAAACTAACAGTGAAAATTAAAGAGCAAGAATTTTTGCAAGTTCACTAGTTAATGAGAGTACATAATTACTAGGTATATCGTTTAACAAACTTTCTCTGCTTTCAGGAAACAAACTGATTTGCGACTGTAAGCTTGCTTGGATTTGGGGTTTACGAAATGAGACGAAAAACAGTAAGCTGAGAGAAGACTTGGAAAAACTAACTTGCTTCCTCGAGAGCAAGAATGCGTCTCTGAAGTCGGTTAAGGATGCTGAGAGGAACAGTGCTTTGGCTATTGCACGTAATCCAGGTAGGAATAGTAAGTTCTATATGTTTTGGTGCTTTACTGCACCAAGATAATTTTACATCAAATTTTTAAGATTTTGAGATTGAGGAATTGATTTGAAATCATTTTGTTTCATTTCAATGTCTATATTAAACATTAAATTGATAATAGAACATATAAATTAAGTAAAGACATTTTATTTAAATTTCAGACGACTATATTGACAACCTTAAAGAGAAAAATCTAGCTGATGAAGATTACTTGGAGGATGAAACCGACTACGATGGATACGAAAATTACGATGATTCAGATTCCAAGGACAGTTTAAAAACACCACCAACTAAGGTAAGAAAAAGTCGTCATCGATGTGTATTTATTTTCGTTTATTCAGTTTTGTTTGATTCTCTTTTCTGTTTTAAAATTGAATAAAATTTTCAATTAGCTTACTCTAATGATATGAACCGTATTAATTAATTAATTAAATTATTAAATTAGTACCTAATTCCATTCAGAGTAATTCCAAACCAAATCATCATTTATTAGTGACCCAAAAATTTAATTAAATCCATGGATGTAATTAAGCATCCACTTGATTGAGTTTTACTCACGAGAAATTTAGATTATGCTGTAATTGTTCGTATATCAATGTAAATATACAACCGAAAACGTACTTAATATGTGACCGAATTCATTTTGTTAATATTGAATATTTTCTAAATTTTCTGACGGACTTCAAAAGAAGACGATAAATGCTACCAGAATATGGAAAGAAATCTTAAATATCTCAATTAGGTCAAAAGTTATAGAAATTTAAAGAAAAAATTACGTTTTTTGTCTCGCAGAGATTCTGCAACTTCAAATGTAGAACCTGTCTGATTTGAAATGAATTCAGTCATATGAATTATTGTGGAAACACAATCTCACGAAAATATCTGATGAGCTTTAATTTTCCCGCAGATGGAAATCGTCGATGGAAAAGTAGGTTACATAAAACACTTATTCGAACTGAAACTCGAAGATCTTCCATGTCCTGAACCTTCAAGGGAAGATCTAATGGCATCCGAACAACCATCCAGTCGCCACGCGAACGCGATCGGCTCATCCGGTATATTTTTCTTCGGATCGTCTGGGCAAATTCACTACATCAGTCAATTCGTCCTCGTGCTTTCCTTCCTTGTCGCTTCACGATTTTTCACGTAGAAGATAGGATAAATTATATCCTGAGATTTGCAACACGATTTGATCAATGATCATTAAAGCAGCCGCTTCCAAAAAATTAAAATAAAAAAAATTAGGTTTCGCGGAAGTAATTGAAGCTGCTTATCGATTTCCAAGTTTTTCGATAATCGTTCTTATTTCGAAAACAATTCTACGTATGTGAGAATGCGTACGTATTACACGTAAGGACTCAATTTGAACCGGAAGTTGAATAACATTCATTGGAATAAATACCATTTTGTCAAAGGAAGCAGCAGAGTTCAAGATTTCGAGAAAGGGAAAGACCAAAAAGAAACAAAAGACTTGAAAGACTTAAAAATTTGGTAGAATTTTTCTACAAATTTTCAACTCTGTTAGCTAGACACTGTATAATTAGATTGTATAATTGTATAATTATCTGATTTGAGGCATTTGTCCATCTCCTCAGTTTTTGTTTACCACGAAAACGAAAATTTTTTTTGTAATTCCTTTATACTTTTCGATGTTAACTTTAGGAAAAGCACAAAATGAAAAAATATATAAGCTAGCACAAATTTACTGCATAAGGAAATTCTACTTGTAGGCCACCTTGTAAGCTTGATAGTCGTTGAGGCTGACCTTTGGTCTCTTCTTAAAATATTAAATTTTATCTGTAGATACCCATCTAAAGATGTCAGTCAGAAAGTTAAAACTGTAATTATTGTATAATTTCATAAATTTTTCATTTTGTGCAAAACCTGTAGGACTTAATGATTTGAAGAACAAGAGCTTAGCTTTTTTTTAGTAGTCAATTTTTCGCTATTAAAATGGAGTGTAGTACTATTCGCTCGAGAGCCAGCAGAATCGTTCCTGGATGAAGTTTTATCCACTTTGTGTTCCACGTATGTATTTATGAACTGACTATTGTACATGTTATAGCTCGTTTTGCGTCGCGATGTCACGTCAGACAATCCAGGGAAAAAAAGTTGAAAATGAATTTATTAACTATTAAATATTAAATTAAATATTAAAATAAATATAGTAATAACTACGCAGATTATCTACCGAAGAGAGGAAGAAAATGTCATTCCGGATTTAGGGATCGTGTCATTGTATTATACTATCAACTAATTTTCACTTTCGTAGTGCCATTTACAAAAGTTACCTACTATTATCTTGAATAGTATTTACTAGTACTTTTTCATTAAATAAGGCTCTTTCAAAATTAAAATTGTATTATCAACAGCTGACTGATTTAGAAACAGGAATTGAAGACTTATTTGCAGAAATGCAAAAACCAAAGATGAACAATTTTATACTGCCGAAAATATGCGAATATCAAAACATTTTCTGGCTGTTTAAAATATTTTACTTCAAAATAATGCTCATTTTTCATTCTTAATAGTTTTCATGACAAAGTTTCAAATTTTATCGGCCATATACTATGATTATTTATTTGTACTTCGATTACAAAATAGGTTTTAGTATCATTTGAAATTACTAGTAGAAATTTTTCACTTTTACAAATTCATAAACTCGCACAATGTTGAAGTAATGGACTGTTTATTAAAACTCGATGTTTTTTTTATACGTGTATAGATCGACAGATAAATGTTAATTGATAGTTGATAAATAGTCGATTTTCGAAGGATCTCTTCTTAAGATCGCGTTGATTTTATTGTAAGATTTTCACACTCCGTGGTACTAAGATTCGTCCGTTCGAGTATTTATTTTTACCAAAAAAAAAAACGCTTCGCTTATCTTTCTTACAATTTTTACATAATTTAAGATAGGTTAAGAGTCTTATTATTAATTAACGATATGATAAGTTAAGTTGCATACTACTTACGAAATAATATGTATTATATGTTCTTTTGTAAGATTAGCATTACATAGCAAAAATAAATTGACGGAAAGGATCCAAATGGTCTAAATTTTAAATGCATATTTAAAAAATTCCAAAAATTCATTCCTTTGAGAGATTTATTTCTGATTTAATCGTACATCTTAAACCTTATATACTTTTTTCTCAGAAAAAAAGGCGTTTTATTTCAGTTTATTAAATAAATTCGTTTAAATAAAAATGTAAATTACAGCCTGATCTTAAATCAAATGGCAATATTGATTAAAGTAGATAAAAGTTGAACAAACAAGAATGATTTTGTAAAATTAGGGATAAATCGATTTGAAAATTGAAAATCTCGAATTATTATTAAGAAACGGGTTCGGGTACCTCTTTATAAAGAGGATGAGTACCATCTCCTTTGTTCTGGCAAACAGCTTTGACTAAATCTTCAGAGGGTTGCTTTAAATCATATGCCAATCCAAGTTTCGCACATAGGTCGATAAAGCCCGTCGTTACATTCATTCCATAATCACCAAGTTCTGCAGCCTTATAATCCCACGGAAATGTGTGATGGTAATTATGCCATCCCTCCCCCATAGTTACAATGGAGACTGCTTTATGCTCTGTGGGAGCGATGTTCCTGTTGGCATAGTGAAGTTTGATTTACTCATATGCATTTTAAAAAAAATAAAAATTTATGATTAATTTTAAAACATCCCAGAGAAAGAAATCTAATTAATCCGATTCATCTCTAGAATGATAAATATTTTTTCACATTAAGGAAAAGAAAAGTTAATTAGAACAATTATTAACAATGGGACAAGGGGGTGGGGAAAGGTGTTTTTAAAAAGGTGCTTCGAAAGTTGGAAAAAGAGTGGGAAAACCAATTTCGAAGAGACGTGTGGAAAGGGGTGGAAAAAGAAGTTTGGAAAAGGGGTTTTGGAAATTTGGATTGATAAAGGAGGTGGGAAAAGTGGTTTGTAAAAGGCTTGGGAAAAGGGGATAGAAATAGGTGGGAAAGACAGTTTGAAAAAGACGTGGGGAATGAGTAGTAAAAAGGAGGTTTGGAAAAGGTGTTTTGGAAATGTGGATTATAAAAAGAGGCGGAAAAAGTAGTTTTTTGCAACAAGAGGTGGAAAAGTGGATTGGAAAAAGGAGGTGGGAAAAGTGGTTTATAAAAAGCGTGGGAAAAGGGAGTGGATTAGAAAAGAAGGTGGAAAAAGGGTGGGAAAAGTAGTTTGAAAAGGGGGTGGAAAAAATGGATTGGTAAAGGATGTGGAGAAAGTGGTTTGTAAAAGGCGTGGGGAATGAGTATTAAAAAGAGATTTGGAAAAGGGATTTTAAAAATGTGGATTGTAAAAGGAAGTTGGAAAAATAGTTTGGAAAAGGTGTTTTGTAAATATGGATTAAAAAAGGAGGGGGAAAAAGTGATAAAAAGCTTGGGGAAAGAGGGTGGAAAAAGAGGTTTAGAAAGGGGGTTTTGGAAATGTGGATTGGAAAAGAAGGTGGAAAAAGTGGTTTGGAAAAGCGAGTTGGTGTTACCAAAATAGATTAAAGCTTTTTTTGTATTTTAATACTCAATATTGAATTAGACAATTGGATATTCAAATATTCAGAAATAAGTCTGAATTACATCTGGTCGATTATTCCGACTGTGGATAAAATTTAAGAGGGTCTTGGGCACTTATGAGTGCTCTCAGAGTCCCTGAATGTGATTTAACATTAAATTGCAAATGAAATGGTTTTATGCAAAGTTTAGTAACTTACTTGTCGTAGGGTTTTTGATGGCCCCAAAGATGAGCGAAGCTATTTGCACTGAATGTCACGTGCAATTGGAATACATATCTTATGAAGACTTGGGACATCACAGCCCAATATAAACTTTCATTCCAAGCTAAAACGGGCACAATGGATGGTATTACAAAGCATAACATGTACTTCCAAACTCTAAAATGCCTGTTGAAAATATTGAAAAATTAAAATAGAAAATAATTCAAAATAATATAATATATGAAAAATTATAAAACGATAATTAAGCACTCACTTGTCACCAAATCGAACTAGTGGATCTGCTTTAATGTCGCTGAGATCTACTTGACGCCTGCGTCGGATCATTTTAGGATGCTTTTTCATCATCAACCAGCCAATGTGAGCGAAGAAAAATCCACGAGTAGAATTTGTTGGGTCGGCATCAGTCTCTGCATATTTATGGTGAATGCGATGATGTCTTACCCAATCATGAATTGTGAACTGTAATCAAATTGTTTCACATTAGTATTTGAATCTAAATTTTTTTCATTTTATAAATATGCTTCTAAAAGCCTTAATCATTGTTACCGTTCCATTGGAATAATAGAAGAAAAGCAACAAGGCTCTCAAAGGCGTCTTTGCTTTGTAGGATTTATGAGCCCACAAGCGATGAGCACCTGCAGTTTCTCCAATTTTGGTATAAGTGTAGACTAAAAATACTGTGAAGGAAATTCAAGATTAATTTATTAATCATTAAAATTTAAATTAAATGTTCTTTTTGAAGTCATTAGTGCAATAATTACTTACTCCATAAGAAGGTCATTTTATGTTGAAGATACGGAAAGGTGAAAAGCGCGTAAAGAGTTACAGCATGCCAGATTGCGAAAAAGATTATGTAATTCCACAGTAATTGGTGTTGAAATTTAAAAGGTCCCAATTTCGAGGGAACTTGGGGTGGTATATCATCGTATAAATTCGTGTCACTTTTTCCATTTGAATCGACGGCACTTTTGCTCGATAATAATTTACTTTCAGACTCTGAGGTGTCCTGGAAGGTTGTACTTGGTGCATTTGGCGCCATTTCTATAGGAAAAAAAAGAGAAATAAAAAAATTAGATACATAGATAATAAGAAAAAGATTTGATAAAAAAAAAAACGAATATAAATTGAGTTTTCGTGTCCCTAATCCATAATTCAAAAGCCAGAGCAGACAGGAAAAT
Organism: Synergus magnus; assembly: GCA_032275165.1. Classification (NCBI taxonomy): domain Eukaryota; kingdom Metazoa; phylum Arthropoda; class Insecta; order Hymenoptera; family Cynipidae; genus Synergus; species Synergus magnus. The sequence continues at coordinate 191,125 of JAUESH010000015.1, read as the reverse complement.
TTCACTTATTTACCAAGTTTAAGAAAGCATGATGAAGTGGGTTGTGACCTCTTCGGCGAATACTTTCAATAATTATTTTCTTATGGAGAAAAGTAAGAAAAATTTTCATTTATTTACTATAGAAAAAAGCCTTCATCGCGTTTTCAAATTAGAAAATAAGATGTAAATAAGTTTTAAACACTTAACAGTATATCTTGTAATACTTATGGAAACTTTTAGTATTATATTGTTACAAATAGAAAATAAAGGTACTTTAAAAGTAAATAAATAATGAAGTGAATAAATAGCCAAGTTTTAGAAATAAATCAAGAATGCTATTTTTAAAACAAAATTCACCTGATTTTGGTTTATAAATTGAAGGGCAGCAGTTACATTGAATATCAAGGTGAAATGAAACGACTCGCAGGATCGACCGAATGAAACTTAGGCAGAATCTGAGCGTTTAGCTGCTTAAGACATCAGCGACGTCACGACAAGAAACATCCGATATGATATATCCCTTCCTAGATCACCATTATCAAGAAAAAGAGTCATGCAACACGTGAGCACGTGTATGTGTAGTGAATATGTATTTTTTAAACTTTTTGGTCATATATAGGACAGCAACGCTCAAATTATTAACGTTAAAGAACGCTACTGTAAAATAAACGTAAATGAACTGTAAAAGAATTTTCTAGCAAACATGAAAGAAAAGAAAGGGGATTTTTCTTTCGAATTTTATGAGTGAAAAAAGTAAAGAAATTGTTACTCTTTCATATGAAGCGATAATCCCTTATATATGTATATGTCAGTTTCTAAACTGCAGACGTTATCATCTCGAGTTACGAGAAACAGTGCCTGCAAAAAAAAATACTTACATTTTTTAGACACACATACGCAGATTCGGATATATTATAAAAAAAGAACTGAAATTTTTTAGATTCAATAAAAATTTCTCTGCAACAAAAACATATTTCTTTATTCAAAAAAAGGGATACTGTCGGAGTGCGAGAGCAAGGCCCATATTTTTCTATTTCAGTTATTTTGGTTGTACATTTTTATTTTATGTCTTAAAAAATATTTGAAAAAGTTTTTCGATAAACAGCCTTCGGCAATAGGACCGCGTAATGATGGTCCGGCCCGGCCTGGAAAAAGGATATTTTTATATTTTTTAAATATCGAATTCGAGGAAAGTTACACATGCGGGAAACCCAAAATGAAAAAAGCGGATACAAACGAACCGAGTACGAAATAAAAAAACTGACTGTCAAAACCAATCACTCAATAAATACATATGTATATTAGAATGAAATTTTGAGGTGAGTTGGCTGAAAATTCTTCTACAGGTTCATTTTGTTTTAAAGGTTCAGCTGGATTTATGTCAGGAATAAAATATAGAAATATATTAATGAAAAATGAAAAGTAAATTAATCATAAATTTGAAAAATTGATTTGACTGCATTTTTCATTTAATTGCAGAGAAAACTAAACGAGATCAGAGGTCTATACAAAGGGGTCACCTTACGCAAAAAAGTGCATATATGGATCACTGCATTATACTCACCATTTGATAATCATACGATAGGATGAATATGCCAATAAACTGAGACTGTTGATAACTTTATCAAGATAATATTGGCCACATGTCAGTTCTCTTATAATTTTATATTGGATTATCAGAATAATAAAAATTAAATAAGGAAATGAGCAAATGATAAGTTAATGAATTCATGAAAGCGAAATAATTAATATATATGAAAGATAAATTGATAAGTAATAATAATGATAATCTTTTAGGCAACTGCGAATATTTTTCTGATTTGTTTAAATTATCTTTACAATGTGAAAAGTGTCAGCACTGAAAATCTTGTTGAAATGATATACAGTTATCTTCCTTCTTAAATCGTCTTCAATCTACGTTTTATCTTTCAATTGCTTTCAATGCACATTATGAATTTAGTTTCGCTTCACATTTATATTCACTCTAGAAGCCATGCGCGCTAAGGTGAAATTAATTTTTAATTTAAAGTGAATTGTTGGATAAACCCTTAATTAAAATGGTTGTACCATAAAATAAAGATCCAGCGCCCTGCGAGCAACAGAAAATTTAAAGACAACATTTCATATTTGATTCGGGGCCAAATATTCCAATTTTCCGATTTTGGCCTTGCAATCACTACGTATTTTTCGAAAATTTCAAAAATAGTAGTTATATTTTATTATTTATTTATTTTTAAACATATCTTTCAAATTTAATCATCTGAATAAACAATTTTCTCCTTCCTAATTTTTTGAGATTTGCCTTCAAAATTTCTCAACAACCACTAAATAAAAAGTCACACAATTCGTTGGATAACTATCGATTTCAAACTTCGTTGAGCAAACTGACTTGTTTATTGTCCAACGATAGAAACTCAGTAGTCGCCTTTAAAGGAGGACATAACTGAAGAGACTTGCAACCTGAGCACACTTTTTTTCTAAAGAAAACTATAGAGTGAGTACTTATTTCTTGCATATAGTCAGATAATAAAATTAATAATTTCACAATAGTTTGCGAGACAGTAACCATTAAGTAAAGTTAAAATGCTCTAATTAAAAAAATCACATCTCATTAAAAAAAGCGACTACAGTTGTGTGTATGAATTTTCTACACTTCACTTAATTCCACTTAGCCGAGTCAAGAGATGTCCTTTCGGAACGTCTCGTTGTTTTTATAAATCTCTCAGTTATGAATATTATCAGCCGTGAATTTGCATAAAGTCTATGCGTTCAAAATGAATTCGTAATTTGTTCATTCGTTCCCATTGTACTTTCCTTCGTTATAGCTTTTCCGTTATCTCTCCCTTGTAATGGGAAAGAGAACTTCATTTCAAATACGAAGTTTGAATAGGACCATACATCATGCCAATTTAAAACTTTTACCTTACTATACCTCTCGTCAAAAATTATCATCAATAATCATTAAAGAAATTGTGTTAGACCATCTGCTTTTCATTGGCCGCATTAATTCTCATAATTTTATTTCATTTGCGCCAAGCAGAAAATATTTACCTATAGTACTAAAAATATATAAAAATGACAAATATTATTTTGAAACGTGCATAATAAATGAGGTTAATAATATTGGGAGACTTGAACTGATCAAATATTTTAAGTTATCGAGTACGAATTTAAGTAATATAGATTATAACTGCTTAATAAAAAATGCTATTTCTGCAGTGCTATTTGAAGAAATTATTTTTATATCAACTTTGAGCCAATTAAATTTCCTGTTTCCATCATCTTTCTTTGTCAATGTGTGCATCGTCAAACGCGAGAATCGTCACTAATTTCTCATTTTGTATATCTCGTCTTTCAAAATGAGGTTTCATGTTTCAACTGCGAAATTGGTACGTTAAATCTATTTCTAGAAAATGCGACGAAGCAAACAAATAATTGCCACTATTTAACGTTGCCTTACATTCGTATAAATTAGAACGAATGTCCACAGAAAGCTTTTGTGAGCTTTTTTCATTCACGGGAAAAAAATAACACTTAAATAAGATGACAAGTAGAATAATATTAAATTAAGTTGAATAAAGAATAACTCTACTAGATAACTATATAGTAGATATATATATATATGCTATATAACTATAGCAAATGATCTTCAGGCGACCTTTATACACTTTAAGGATTTTGAAGAATTTTGTTGAACGCAATTTTGTTGAACTGCAATAAAGTTATGTTTATTAGATCAAGTAGATAAAAATTGTTTCCGCTCAAGGAAGTCGACAATTTAATATATTATCTTCAAATAGACAGGTCAAATACAGTTTATATGTAATTCTGTATTTCCAGTAGATCAAGGTAATTCAGATCAAAATAATATTATCTAATCTTTGTGAAACTTTTTTTTTAGGGAAGAAAAATTCTTTTAAAGGAACTTTATTTCGAAATTTGTGATAATAACCTACCATTTACAGTAATATTTAAATTAATTCATGATTTTGATTGTCGTTGTTATTAAGAAATGACTTTTACAAATTAGAGTAACTGAAGTGTTTATAGCACATGTAAATTAAAGTGACCTTTGAAGATTTCTATTTCTGTCTCACTGTTCACTATCCGATAATTTTTCAGTGGTATTTTTCATCAATCTGTACCGAATAATGCATGTGTTTAGATCTATTTGACGATAGCGTATCATGGATTTATTTGTGATATCTATACAAAAGGAAAGTATAATCGATACGACCTCTCTGTAATTATTGATTTGTCGTAAATCCGCGGAACATGCAAAGATCAGCTTTTATTCAATTCGTATTGTTCCGTTCAAATCTGTCAAATAAAAAATGTATACGTCGAACCTGCATATATCCCCTTTAATTCAGCCCGGTATAACATTTTCAAGCATTCGGGAAAAGTTTCTTAAATTCTTCCACAGAGTTAACGAAATTCTAATACGCTATCTCTTTTCGTAAATAATTATTGTGAAATTGCTATAATATCGTAACTGAAAAACATATTTTAGAAATATTTTAGAAGCTTTCCAAGAATTTCAACTTAAATTATAAAGAAATCGTAGATTTGTTTGGGAATTACAAATTCTAGTTCATTTAAAATTTGAATTATGATAATTTTTAAAAATCTTATGTTAAAATATCTTAATCTTCAATAATTTTATTTGAGTCTCAAAAATAATCCTGTCATAAAAATTGCTTTTATAAACTGGAAGTCTCGAAGTGAGTGTATAATTTTAAGGATGTAAAATGAATTCAAAAAGATACAAGTTTGAAAACTTTTTTTAAAATGTGTATTTTATTATATTACTGATTTCATTGTGAACTTTCCGACAAATAAATAATTTATTTTGAAATTGTTCCATTATTCTTTGAAATCATCAGAAATTCCGTGTGTCCTATTACAAAGCATTTTAGACCCTGTTAATAAGAATCTTATTATAAGATTCATTCGTCGATTATATTTTAGGAAAAGATTTAAAAAGTGCATAAGAAAAGGAAGGAAGGCTACTTTTATGCTAGATACAATAACAGAGAATCATTAATTGGAATCAGGGGACATAGAATGAAATTGAATATCCCTAAGTGAAATTGAATGTTCGAAAGTACATTATAAAGGTTCCTCTGTACTTAGAGCGTCTAATGACGCAGAATAATCGATCAGGCAAGATCGGTTGTCAAAGGGTTCCCTTCGTGCTAATTAAAAACGACATATTTTGATGATGGTATTAATTATTATTTATTAATTATTATTATTATTATTATTATTTTGTATATTGAGTAGACAATTTGCCGGGCTTATAATTGTATATGACTATTTTCATATATGCATATGCGTATATGAATCTATTATGTGTATAAACGCATTCGCTATATACAGTGTTCAGTCGAATCAAGTTAGTTTAGCGTGATTCGACATCAAACGCATCGACATCAGGCGAATGGCGTGTATCCGTTGGGGTGATTTAGATGTACGAGGTCAGTGAGTGCCGAAAGGATCGGTCAGTTGCTGTAATTGGGCTCTACAATGGCACAGATCGATAATTTCGAGTGAAAGAGACCGATCACCCTTTGCTCGGTTCCAGAAAGATAAAAAGACAAAAATATCCAACTAAAGTTCGCGAAAGTGGGTGCTTTCAAGTAGAACGCAAAGAAATCTTGACCCGATTCGACATATTCATCGTTCAAAAATAATTCAACTTTTATTTAAGGCAACAGAGAAAAATTGTGAAAAATATGGCTGAGGTATGCATGTAAATTTCAGTATGCATTATGAATGTGTACTTATGTCATTTAATTCATTCTTTCATTTCGATACCATGAATTATATATATAAGTTTTTCACGCGGGAAATATGGTAAAACAAGATTAACTATGACTCTAATTTGAAAGTGTACAACTTGATAAGGTTCTATAAGTTGTTTAATAAGGTTTCCGATGGTTGAAATTGCCCCAATTTATCCCACTTAGTGAATTAGAAAAGCTCTACAATAATTTTGCTAATTTATGTAAACAGGGAATGCTTCCAATATGTGGTGGAAAACAGCAGGTCCTTCTGCTATTTCTGATTCAGTTTATCATAATTGTACTAATGGGCATCTTGACAACGTATGGGCCAGAAGCACGTCCCGGTGTGATAAAAAACTATTCAGGTGGGTCCCTGACGTTTGATAACGAAAAAACCCCGCAAATATGTTATTTTCAAGATCAAAACCTGAAAAAAAACTGCAATTTTGTATACTTCTTTTTACTTTTTTCACTCTGTTTCCATAAATATCGGTTTGCGAGGAAAAAGTCTTGTTAGATCAAAGTTGTAGCCCTTAATATAAAGTATTTCTTTTATGTCTTATAATAAGAAAAACAAAACTAAATCTATAATCAGAGATAATTTTAGTACGGCCTAATGATATTGTCTCTGCAATTACAGGTGCGAGTAAGAAGGAAAAAGCATCTCTGGAGGATGATCCACTTCGAATTTATCCTAGTAAGCGTTAATTATTAATTTAAAGTTTCTTGAAAACTATATCTTTCAGTCATTCCAGAATAGATCATCTTGTCGTGGTTGCGACCTAAATTAAAATTTCTTGATAACTCCATCTTTTAGTCATTACAGAATAGATCATCTTGACGTGGTTGCGACCTAATTAAAAAAAATTGATATTAATATACAATGTTCCTGGGTGTTCGAAGAGTCAAATTTCATTATTTATATATGTGCTAACATTTATTTCCCTTAGTAGAAATTAATTTTATATGTTGATGTGCACTGTAAAAATGGCGTGTGCGCTGCATCACAAAATGCAATTTTTTAATAAGAATTCGTAATGTAACTTAATTAAATCAAATTTATCTAATCATTTATTGAATTGAAGTTTCATTTGGCACTGACATATTTTTATTTAAATACTATTTTCGATGCCTCTAATATTTATTAATTTCATCATAAATTGTTGGAATTAAATACCTTGATGTTTAAAACTGGTATGTACTATAAAATCCGTGCATTTACACGAAAATGACCTAACTTTTACTGAAAATATGAGAAGTTAAATCGATTATGCGAAAACTTGTACAGTTTAACATAACTCTCTCTACGATTATTCCATTATTAAACCAAACGCACATTGCGACTAGTACATGCTTCAGTTCGCGCTGAAAGCACTTAGCTGTTTGGCAAAATTGAGAGATTCACTTAGCTGAGCGTAAATAACAAAATGTGTGAATTAAATACGACATGTCACAGTAAAATTTAGATACACGATTCTATTTACACGTACCCATAATAATTTGTCGTACTAAGAATGATTCATCTGCTTAAGGGCATGTGGTAATTACTATAAGAGCAAATTTAGTTTCCTCAACTTTACGCTCGCAACAGTAAATAATTTTTCCTAAAACTAGGCCATTTACCTCCGTTTCGTACAATGGGAGGTAAACGGCCTAATTTTAGCAAAAAATATTTATTAATCCGAGCGTAAAGTTGGGGAAACTAAATTATTAGTCTTTTGAAGTGTCTTGAAACCTCTTGAAATTCCCTAAAATTATTTAAAATCCCTTGAAATTCTTTGTAAAGTCACTTGAAATATCTTAAAATTCCGGGCAACGTCAGGTAAATTTCTGCTAGTATTCTATACTTCTGAGAATGAGATCTCGGTTATTGTTAAGTCTATTTTTTACGGATCCTAAAAAGAAAGGTGGAACGTTTGACCTCACGCTTTTTAAAATACACTGAGATGATTATCATTCATTCAAAAGATTCTCTCTGCTGCAGGCTTTCTTGAATCTCCTAAAAGCTAGTGGCGATTAGTTCTTAGTTCGCGTAAGTTCGATACTTAAAAAGTAACTGATGAAAATATCTGTGGTAATAAAATTCGCTGTTGCCTGTGTCTCTGAATAAATGATAAAAAATTTCGGTCGTCTTTGTACTCATTTTTTAAATTAGAGAATTAAAAATTAAAAAGTGTACCATTGGGAAAAAAAGAGAACCAGAAAAGAGAACAAGATTTGTTGAAAAAACATGGCGTCTGGTCTTGCATCAGGGATTTCCCTATTATTCCTTGAAGGTTTTCTTCTTTGTGGATTTCTGGCCACGTTCGATTACGCCCCCGAAGCTAACGCGGGCAATACACAGAACAGTTTTACACCTTATTTAAATGGAAAGCCGAGTACATTGCCGACCACGTACACACGTAAGTTTCCTTCTTACCGGACTTGGAAGAAATTTTAAAGTCGGGAAAAATGCAACATTTTCAGAATAGTAGAATTCTATGCAGAGAACTTTATTCCCTACAAATTTAGATGTATATATTCTCGTATTCAAGTACATATTTTTCCGAGTTATTATTTAATTATGTGATTAAATTGATTGTGATTTTGATTGTGATGTTAATTATGTTTTTAATAATGTTTTATCATTTTTTTCTTTCAAGTGTACCAAGATGTTCACGTGATGATATTTATTGGTTTCGGTTTCTTGATGACGTTTTTACGCAGATATGGACAAAGTGCAATTGGACTGACTTTCCTGATCGGGGCAATTTTAGTTCAAGTTGCACTATTATGTGAAGGTGTTTTAAACGTCGGGAAGAATGGAAAAGCCCCTTTATCTCTTCAAGGGTGAGTGAATCTTGCTTCTTCCATTTAGTCCAAGTCGTATCTTCCAAATTACTTCCTATTCTTATTCTGTTTCCTCTTTTCTCTTTTATGTACTTTATACAATTAAGACATGCAGTGTTAACTCAATAAAATGAAATGCAGCTTCTCTAACTTGGACAAAGTATTTTTCTAAAGATGTAATCAAATTTTTAATACACAAAAATAAAAAATACAAGATATTTGGCGAATCTAGTGGTGTGCAACAATAGTCAGCCATAAAACACTACATTGAAAAAAAAAGTTTTTTGATTCAAGAAAATGCATTTACTTGAATCCTATTTCTTAGGAACAAGAAAATATTATTTC
>JAUESH010000015.1:150441-174913 GCA_032275165.1 Synergus magnus | reverse complement strand
CAATGTCTATTAATAGAGTCTCTATTAAATAGACTCAAAACTTCCATTTTCAAAACGATTAAATTCTAAAGTTTGAAACAAATACATGTCGTTGAAAGTGTCCTTGACATATGAAATCATTCAAGTCAAATGCAAAGATTGTCAAATCAAAGATATTGTCAAATGAATGTATTAATTTGTATAAATTAAATTTTAAAAATGTAGTGTCAGTCAACTCCGTAAATGTAAAATCTGACTTGATCTGACTCATTATTGCTGTTTCTATGTTAACTAGGTACAGTACAGCTCTGAGTGGACCGGTTTATTATTAAACAAAATCTTAAGATGAAATAAAATTAACAGTTTGTCATCATCTGATAATAAACAGTCTTGTCTTGTTCTGTGACGTACATTATTGTGCGTAATTCCTCCATTCTAGGAAGTCGGATTTGTTTGTTTTGAAGTGACGTAGGGAATTTCTCCAGCGTCATTAACACTGTCAGCAATGATTATTTCTGTGCGTTTGCACTTGTGTGGAAGCATGTGAATGTGGGAGTTCCGTTAGTATTTGTATAGGTATAGGACTTATAGGAGCATGCAGGAGATAAAGATGAGAGAGAATATGTGGTATGTATCGTAAACAGTGACGTGGCTATTCACGACACGTGAGTTGAAAACCTAGTGCTAACGAGTCACTATATTTCCAACCATTTCTGACCATTTGTGACCATTGTTGCGTCAGTGTCATTCTATATACTTTGGCGTTCTTCCATCCATAGTCAGAATCGAAGCCAGTGAGCCCAGTGAGCCAGTTTGCTCGCATCCTAGTGATCTCCAAGAATTAAGCTCGGATTTGGCAGTTACAAATTCGGTGAAAACCGGTGTGGTAGGTGCCAACGTTTGAGTAAAAGCCGGTCGCTAATCATTTGCATAATTTCCATTGAGCAGTCGAGTTCTAAATATTGTACGTGATTGTACGTTCACATTGTTATAAAGTGGGAGGAACAATTTGCGTAAATCCGTGAGTCATACCAATAATATCTACGTGTAGCTTCAATTCAATTTTTTATAATATATTTTACACTTCAATTAATTTGCTCTAATAATTTCTTCATCATATTTCTTTTCTAACATTTTAAGTATGCTCCTTTTAATGACATATATAAATAATAGTCTTATTGCGTCTTTAATACACCCAGTGTAGGTTCGCACCCGAAAATTATATCTACATATATACAAGTCCACACCCAGATATTTTGTATATTTTTAGATGAAAAAATCTCCCTACAAGTCAATTTTTATTAATAATAATACATATTTTTAATACCACCTACCTATTTTATACAACGAAATGATAAGTGATTTGATGACATATGGGACAATGACATATATTCAATTGGGAATGTTCGTTTGGGTATTTCCCAAAGTACTCTGAATTTTCATGTCCTTTTGTAATTATATTTACGTAGAAATTTTAAAATTCGATTTAATAATTAATTCTTTTTTATTGTTTCACTTTATATTTCTTTATGATTTTTGTGTTGATAAAATAAAAAATTATAAAAGTGCTTGAAGGCCGTCATTAATGAATGGTCAGTTCTCAGTGAACAGTTGACGATTTACAGTCTATTGATTGTTGGATAAACCTAATTTATTCACGTTAATTATTTTCGCTGTGTATATTATGCCAATAATATCCTTAGCTTCTTCTATTCTTTATTTTCTATCCTTGTTAATTCTTATTTTCTTCCAACTTGACTCCTCAATAACGAGATATTTTAAATTGAAAAACTACAAGACTTTAAATGAATTATAATTCAAGTTTCTTAGAAATATTAAAATATTAAACTTCCAAAAAAAATAACCAGATTTTATGACATTTTTCAGATTAAAATAGTGATAAGGAAACCGGAAAAGCAAGCAGTGACAATGAGTTACGGTTATCAGGTAAATATTATCTTTTAATGCATCTTAATAGACTTAATTTATGTGAATTACCTTTTTCCAACACTAAGAAACAATACAAACATCTTATTTAAATTTATATTTAAGTTTTCAAGCAGATTACACGTATATTTCAAGATATGGAATACAGAGAATGCAATAGAGAAACTGTTGATTAAATAATCAATTGAAGTTAATAAGATTGGACTTTTATGTAGTTTGCACTGAATGTTACACATTTTCATTATTTCCTTAAATCTAAGGGACCGCCAGTGATGCCGTTCCCAGGACAAAAACCACCGACGTCCTTCGGTCTTCCCCCAGGTACACCCTCTGCCCCCAATGCTCCGCCTTACCATCAGGGTGGAAACATAGGTTTCTCACAGCCACCCACCTCCTTCGGAATGCCTCAACCTCAACCTCATGCTCCTTATCCGTCATCCAATCCCTACCTTTCATCAAATTCATACCCCACGCAAAATTCTCCTTATCCAGGTCAAGGACAGAATCCCTCATCTATGCCTTATCCACAACAAGCTCAACCTTCTCCATACCCTCAGCAAGCACATCAATCTCCTTATCCTCAACAACGACCTCAATCATCTCCTTATCCACAACAAGGAATGATGCCTTCAGGAATGCCTCATCCTAATCAGGGTATGCCTCAAGGAATGCCTCATCCACAAAACATGCCACCAAGCCAACATGCCAACATGCCCCAACCAACTATGGGTCAGCAGTCTTATTCTTCATACTCACAACCTCATGGATCAGGAATTTATCCAAACCTACAAAGTGTATCGAAGCCTTCATATTCTTCCAATCCCTCACCTATCCCAAATTATCAATCAAATCCTTCGTCTCCCTACAGAGGCGCGAGCTATCACGGGGGGCAGGGGACTGGGGCTAAATTTCCACCAAACGCTGCTCCAGGGTCTTATTCAACCCATTATGATGTCCCAGCCCCCCGGATATCCAATGCCAAACCGAAGGTGAGCTGTCTTTTTAATCATAGATCCTCTCCTTCAACATTCTCAAAGTTCTCAGACTGGTTCCATTTGAAATCGGGGAGACAGTGGAAAAGCTGGAAAAGCTGCAATTTAGGGAAAAATCCCTTTTCAACCTGAACAATTTTTCTCTATTTCACAAGTGACAAAAAACAATCTCTTTTCTCTCTTTAAAAATGATTTGACTTGAATTAAGAAAATTATGTATTAATATTTTTAATATTTCATAAAATAAATTATTAATAAATTTTTACTGAAATACACTATTTTCTAAAATATTCTCAATAAGAAGACAATTAAATTGATCAAACTTTTACCAGTGTTTTTTTCTATATGCAATCTAAAATTATTAATGAATAAATTATTAATGAATTATGCTTTCAGCATATATCTGATTTCTGTTTTGTTAATGTTACACAACCATTAATTACTTGATCTTAAATAGAATACTTTATGTCCAATAGCTTTGCTTGTCCTTGATGTCTCATATTCAGTATTATTCATTAGATATAGAATTCCATCAGTCACTGAATAAATAAATTTTTAAATACGATAGATATCTGTAAAAAAATTTTGTTGCCACTATTCTTATAAAACATTTCTACTTTGTTTCAGCTTTCGCCTACTGTAGTTCCGGAGGAGGACTTCGATCCTCGAGCAGATGCCGAAGCTCTGAGAAAGGCGATGAAAGGATTTGGAACAGATGAAAAGGCAATTATAAATGTCCTTGCCTATCGCTCTAACATGCAGCGCCAGGAAATCGCACTGCAATTCAAAACTCTTTACGGAAAGGTAATATGTAATACATAATAAATTTAAGACCGTAGACAGTCTTCCAGTTTTTTAGGAGGAATAGCAAAATGTTTCAATTTTAATTGGTTGAATTGGAAGGGAAAAGAGGGCTTTTTTCTTTTCGCTAATACCATTTGTCGGAAAAGCTGGACGAATAGATTCTCATTATCTCAATACATAGATACATTTTAAAGATTCATTATAAATTTCAGATCATTAAAATCCAATACATATTTCTGATATCAATTTTTCTCTTGAATTGTAACAGGATCTTATCAAGGACTTAAAGTCTGAGCTCTCAGGCAATTTTAAGGACCTCGTTCTTGCTATGATGACCCCCTTACCTCAATACTACGCAAAAGAACTCCATGACGCAATGGCAGGCATTGGAACCGACGAAAATGTACTCATTGAAGTTCTCTGCACGCTCTCAAATCATGAGATTAGAATCATCAAACAAGCTTACTTATCCTGTAAGTATATAATTGACTATTATAACAATTGCTTATTTTATAATTATGATCTTTTAATTAATATTGAGATATATTTTAAATCTTTTCAGTGTATGGAAAACCATTGGAGGATGATATAATGGACGACACTTCGGGAAGTTTCAAACGGTTAATGGTTTCTTTATGCTGTGCCAATCGGGACGAATCCTATGATGTAAACCCGGACGCCGCTCGAGAAGATGCTAGAAAACTTCTTCAAGCTGGTAAATTAGTCTTAATGTTATTACTTTTACAATTCATGCACAATTAAAATTGTAAAATGATTTTTGAATTTTTTTTTTCAGGTGAACTGCGGTTTGGGACGGATGAATCAACTTTCAATGCAATTCTTGTACAGAGAAATATTGCTCAGCTCTATGAGATTTTCACAGAGTACGCAAACATAACGGGACATGAAATCTACGATGCGATTGAGAATGAATTCTCAGGAGATATAAAGAAGGCTCTCCTTTCCATCGGTAAACATTTTAAACTTAAATGATTAATTTCCCGTTCTATTATCTTTTTTTTTCGGAATTGAAAATATAATCCATCATATGTTTTCAGTTAAAGTGGTAAAAGATAGAGCTGGCTTCTTTGCGGAACAGCTTTACAAGAGTATGAAAGGTTTGGGAACAAACGATCGTCGCTTGATTCGTCTTGTAGTTACTCGCTCTGAGATAGATATGGGAGAAATAAAAGAAGCTTTCATGGAGAGATATGGAAAGTCTTTAGAAGACATGATATCGGTTAGTATTTGTATACTATATTTCATAAAAAAATTGCATCAAATATGTCTTTTAATCGCCACAATTTGGTATTAAAATAAAATTTTCTTTTCAGGGTGACTGTTCTGGACACTACAAAAAGTGCTTAATAGCACTTATTTCTTAAACTACAACCGAATTGGCTCATTCATTTCCATTCTATCAGTAAAATTCATGATTGTCCGTGGCCTTGCATTTATAAATTTCTATTTCGTTTTTCCAATGGTTGTTTTCAATTCATAGATGTAAGTAGAAGAACCAGGTGAACAACACTGGGAAAATTAATCTAAGGGAAATTTATCTTCAAAATTAAAATAAAGTGTTCTTCAACTTTATTCTTTTATCGACTAAATGTCTTAGCATATCATGTTTATCAGTTGCAATCAAAGAATTTGAATACGACAAGCAAAGTAACTTCAGTACCTAATAGTGGAAGCGCTATAAAAACCAGAAATTGATATAATTTGAAGAGACATTGAAAAAAATGCTAATAATTAAAATAATACGTTGGAAATAACGTAGTAGAACAAACTTATACAGTATTTTTCATTGCAATGTATTGCCTATATAATTGTGTTAAAATTATAGCCGAATTGTTATTGATTAAGGTACAATAATACACCGATAAAAACTGCTTAGACCTTCAGTTTGATCATAGATCTGATTATGTATTTATGACTGTGCTATTTTCTCGATCCAATATTACTTTCCTATAAAAATGTATGTTCCTAAATTTCAATGTGATAAAAATTTGTTATCTCTTCATGAAGTATTCGCTTTAAGCATTTCGCAAGAGTTCTTGATACAGCAGTGCCAATGATGCTTCTATATTACTATTGTTATATTTATGTGACTATACAAAACGTATTTTGAAACATTTATGATATACATATAATTTTTGAAAAAAAGTATTTTTGTGGTGACGAGTATTTAAAATATGTTATGGAAATAAGTTTTAGATTTGACAGATTCTACTTTTTCTGACTACACTTTTTAGTGTTACAGAATGTCCATTTTTTGAATAAAATATTTTCACAGCCAATGCAATTAATTACTTATTTATAATTGCGAGTTTCCTTCTAATGTTGAAGTTTAAATTATTTTGAAAATGAAAATGGCGCCATTACAGTCACGTGACTGTTTTGAAGTTTTGACCAGGGTTGTGTAAGTAAAATACCTTAGATAAATTACATAGTTTTTTACAGTAATTTACTAGGTATTATACGACGAAAACACCAAATTCATATGGAGTGGGGTTTTTTTTTACGTATAATACATAATTTACATAAGTAGAAAACCATGTATTATACGTAAAAAACCTCGAGTGACGCGTCACTGCACAACCCTGGTTCTGACACTTTTTTAGTAGTTTTTTTTTACTTTCGGTTGGCAACCCTGTGTAATGAATATATCAGGTCTCAGCTGCGTCAGAGATTGCTGCTGCTACAAACTTCATATGGTTTATTTACAAACTATATAGTTACTACAAACTGTGTGAAACTGAAACCGCGTTTTGAACCGATGCTACCTGCAGTAGAAAGTGCAATTATTCAATAAATCGCTCAAAAAATAAGCTAATCATGGAGAACGAAAAAAGTACCATGTTAGCTATGCTACAACTTCTAAGGAAGTACAATTTAAAAGTGAGTAAACCAATTCAATTCAATTCCGTCTTCAGCCTAACCTCAAAACTATTTTATAAATAAAACCTTTTTCTTCAATTTTCTGAATTAAAAAGTATCCTAAACTTGGTTCAAACTCTTCGGATTGTTGTAATCAATCGCAAATTTTGTTTTTTTTAGGGAACTGAAGAGTTATTTAGAAAAGAAGCAAATTTAGTTGATGTGCAAGTTGAGGGAAATCAACAAAGCGATTCCGAAGTGAGCAACGTTTTATCTGCTTATAAAAGCGAAGGGGACCCAGCGCTTTATGAAAAATCTTATAGTGAATTAAAAAAATTTGTTGAAGGTTCCTTGGATATTTATAAGGTTAGTACGATTTTTCAAACATTTTCCCTACATTCTTTAGAGTTTCTATTAGAATATGTACTGTATCTATTCTTAAAAAAGTCTTCTTAGGATGCCAATTCACGTTTGTTATGTTTATTTGTTATTAGCACGAATTAGGTACAATATTATTTCCGGTGTTGGTCCATATGTACCTGGAATTGGTTTACAACAATCATTCCACAGAAGCGAAAGAAATAATGGATAAGTACAGTGAGAATTTGGAAGAATATTATCAAGCTGATTTGAAGCGATTGTCTAACGTGACAAAACGCCAACAAATGGATGGAAATGAACTCATAGATACATTCAAGTGAGTATAATTTCATAAAATTTACTGATTTATAGCATACCGTCGCAAAAATATTTAAAATAACTGATTTTTTTTCGTTTAGATCGAATCAGTTTATAATAAGAATGTCCAGAGACACACTTTCGATGTTGAAGCGTCACTTACAAGAGAAGAAATACAACAGTTTATTGAATATCATTAATGAGCGCCTTTATTTTGATATGTACGAAGGCGTAGCGAGAAATAAACAACAAATTGAAGCAACCTCGGGTGCAACTTTGGGAGAGGCGACAAGGCAAGGTAATTAATCTGACGAAATCTTATTTCATAATTATGTTATGTAAATAAAATTTTGATATACATAAAGTGAGTGTTACTGTTTATTATTTTAGATAATAAGGCGAGAGTTTACTACGGTCTTTTAAAAGAACCTGAAATTCAGTGTGTAAATCCCCCCGAGGAAGAGGAGGAAGATACAGGTGGCGGAGATGCAGACAAACCAAAGAAAAAAAAAGCCAAAAAAGATCCCCTCTTCTCAAAGAAGACGAAATCGGATCCTAATGCACCACCTGTAGGAAGAATGCCTTTACCTAATTTGTAAGTATTAACTAAAAGGATTTCACTACTTTAAAATTTAAATATGTTATAATTTTCGAAAACTTTTATAACAGGAAAGATGCAGATAAAATGGAGAAAATTAAGGCTCTCAGGGAAGCGACCAAACGAGTTGCACTTGGACCCGAGACTTTACCTTCCATATGCTTTTACACTCTTTTAAATGTGGTTCATAGGTAAACTACACTTTATATGACTTTTTCTTTCTCATTAATTCTTTTGTCTATTTATAAAACTTTTTTTATTGCATAGCGTTACTGCCGCGGAGATATCGGAAGATTCAAGTCTATTGGCTGTCGGATTTAGCGACTCAGTTATAAAGGTCTGGAGTCTCCTTCCACAAAAATTGAAAGCGATGAAAAGCGCTGATCAGCTGGCAGAAGTATTAACAGAGGCCGGTTAGTGAAAACGATGTACTAAAACAAAATTGCTCATTTTATTAGTTTTTTTATATTTACAAATTATATATTTTTAATAGACGATGTACTTGTGAGGATGATGGATGAAAGAACAGCAGAATCGGTGAAGCTTTTACACGGTCACAGTGGACCTGTATATTGCTTATCTTTTAGTCCTGACAAAAATCTTCTTTTATCATGTTCTGAAGACATGACAATAAGACTCTGGTCGTTACATACGTGGACCTGTGTTGTATGTTACAAAGGTCACCTCTTTCCAGTTTGGACAGTGAAATTTTCACCCCACGGCTATTACTTTGCGACTGGTTCACACGACAAAACTGCAAGGCTTTGGGCAACAGATTGCCATCAACCACTGCGGATATTCGCCGGTCATTATTCAGATGTCGATGTAAGACTTTGTACCATATTTCTAGAGACTTTGAAAACTTTACTCTGTTCTTTATATAAATTGTGAATCTTGACGATTAATAATATACAATTGATTCTTGCAGATTGTACAGTTCCATCCAAATTCCAATTATATAGCAACGGGTTCCAGCGATATGACTGTTAGATTATGGGACTGCGTCACAGGCAGCCAAGTGAGATTCATGACTGGCCACAAAGCTCCAATTTACTCTTTTGCGTTCTCCACTGAAGGACGATTTTTAGCTTCAGCGGGTGCAGATCATCGGGTTCTGGTTTGGGATCTCGCACATGGACATTTAGTCGCAGCTCTTTCGGGTCACTCTAGTGTTATTCATTGTCTTTCATTCAGCAGAGATGGAACTCTCCTTCTCTCGGGTTCGTTAGACTGTACGATTAAGGTCTGGGACTTTACGAAGTTGGCCGAAGAAATGAGCTTGGAGGACGTGAATGTCTCTCACAATCCAGACGTAAAAACTAATGCAGATTCCTACCTTCTAAGGACATTCCCAACGAAAAGTTCACCCATTTTAGCTCTTCATTTCACGCGTAGAAACCTCGTTTTAGCTGTCGGTATGTTCGAATCTTCCTAACAGCAGGACGTTTATTTTTTGTACTAATTGTATCATAACAGTTGTTCATAATAAAATTTTAATATTGTAATTCGTATTTTGTAGAATTCAATTTTCAGTTTTATTTTTTTGGACAAATTTTATAAGAAACTCTTGTAATTATTTATTTTTAAATTAATAAAGTTTTTCATGGCACGTAAGTAGACAGTATATCACTAGGCCTACCTAATACGTAAAAAAATTATCTATTGAAGTCCTTTTTCTGAAATTTTAATCCAAAAAATATTAATGCCAATCAATCAAATATAAAGACCAATTAAAATGGTCAAAATAGCGCCATCTACAACAATAATTTTCACATTTCCCAAAGTAAATTTCTTGTCTACTCGTTGTCTGCTCGCATGAAAGTGAAAAAGAAATAAAAATATCTTATCGAGTTCAAATGAAAGTGAAACTAATGTCAGGTGGTAGGTGGTACTCCAATATTCTACTTTTCACCTGGGCGTTGCCCGTCGTAGGTATTACGATATAATAATCTTTCACTTTCGACGATGGGTGACAGCCAGGCTAGGTTAGGTAAGTAATTTATTTTTTTGAATTATTCCTATTATAAAACATTTTCTTAAAAAATTATACTTTGGCTGTAAATAGCACGTAAACTTTTTCGTTAAATCTACAATTATTTTCAATATTAAATTCAATAATTAATAATTATGATTAATAATCCGTTTGACGTTTGGAACTCAAGGAATGTTCCGCATGTTATTTTAAATGGATTTTGAAAACTGAACTGTTTTTATATATTTGAATACTCATGCTTAAGTCAGTTTATAGCTAAAAGTAATGTTATAGCTGAATAATTCATTTAAATTAAAGACATCTGTCTTAGTGATTTGACCCAAATTTGGTTGGTTCCATTTGACAATTTAGACTAACTTGGTCTAGTCCATATTTTGTGTTATTAAATTAGTATAATAAACCACTGTAAACAAGTCTTTACAATATTTGTTATTTTTTAAATTTCACTCAATTTGACAGATTTCTTTAAAAGAAATTTTGTTCACAAATAAGTTTTACTATAAATGACAATGCAGATGATTTTGTAATAATAATAAAGAATTATGCTTTATTTCCTATAAATGTTATTAAGTTGTGATTAAAAGATTAATCATTTTGTTTTGTAGTTAAATATACCTTTATTTATCTATTATGCATTAAATATATATTTATAATACAATCAGATAAAAAAGATGTAATAAAAATCAATAATTTTGTACAATATACTTTTACTAGGTGTGGCATTACTTTTCTTGATTAATATAAATATATAGATATATACTGTTTGGTACAATCAGTACAATGATATCTTCTGAAATAAATATACGTCAGTTTCTAAAATTTTTTATTGAAATTGAAAATTTAAAAGAAAGACATTTGTAGTAATCCATCCCCTGTGAAATTTTTTTTTTTTCAGGAAACTATGAAATGCTTAGAGGTTTGTACGACTTTAAGGCGACTTTTCCCAAAGCCCTAAGTTTTCGAGAGAATGATTATTTCGTCCTTTTACAATCAAATACAAAGCAGAGAAACTGGTGGCAGGTCATAAATAAGGAAGGCCATGTTGGTTTCATTCCATCTAATTATGCGACTACAGAAAAGGTACAAATTTAAAGTAATATTTCGACTTTGTTAGAGTTTTAATAAAAAGTTTTATCACTTATTAATGTTTCGCAATATTTCCAAATTTCCAGGTGCAGCCTCAAATATTGATCGACTTCTTAGATGAATGCATAAAATTGTTCTCTACAAATAGCAGCAAGCAAGAAAGCTCAGTGGTCACTGATAGACAGGCTCTCTTGACAAAATTAGAAGAGAAAAAACGACAAGCTGAGCAAGGCAAAAAGACCAAAAAGCAAGCCCCAATGCCACCTGATTTTGGGAATACAACTCCAGACAGGGACAATAATAGTTTTCCAATCGTTTATAATAACCCAGAAGGAGATATAATACCAATTGCAAGCAACGTCTCTTATGCTAGCGTGAAAAGCATTGCTGGATACGAGGGAGATCCAGCTTCAGAACCAAACAAGACGGAAGCACAAGCACGACGTGATTCATTTAATGAAAAAAGGAGGCAGTCCTTACCACGTCAAACGGCCTCTGAAACTGTCCAGCGAATTCAGCCCCAATACGCAGAAGTGCAAAAGAGCAATTCTCAAAATAATGTAAAACCGGCGAATCATTCTCCTGTAAAGAGCAGATCGTCAAGTGTGGCTGAAATTAATCCCAAAACTGCTTATCATTTACTGGATCAAGTCAGACGAAATACCCAACTCAGTTATGAAATGTCTAAAGTTGCTGTTTCTGTAGTCGTTGCAGGACTGCATGAAATTCTACCTCAAACTGTGAGTCATTATTTGGAGACAATTCTAAACCAATTAGAAGTTCCTCTTAGTATGTCCAAGATGACCATTGAGGAATCTTACGACGCCAATAGGTTGAAAGTAATTTTTAAGGAACTTACTTCTTGCAAGGAAGACTCTCAGCAAAGAAGCTGGATGTTGTATGAGGACGAGTCAATTATTGTGGAATACATTAAAGAGCTTACTTCTATTCTAGTAAGTGTATAATTTACAGAAGCTACTAATCTACTTTACTTTAGACCGAATCCATTTCAAATCAGACAGGTTCTACATTTGAAGTCACAGAATCTCTCGAGGACAATGTGTTTTTTTAGAGGAAATTAGGTTTATGGGAATACCCACCTTTTTATTTTGTTAAATATTTTAATATAAAGATTTTTTTTAAACAAAGCAAAAAATTTAAATACCCATAGCATCGTACAATTTTTTTTTTACAAATCGCAAAAATACTTATGGCCTAATTTTCTCTAGCAAACATGTTTTGTCCTCGAGAGATTCTGCGACTTCATGTGTAGAATCTGTTGGTTTGAAATGTATTCGACCTCTAGTAAGTTGTAAACCAACACAGTTGGTTTTGACAGTTGATTTTTATTTTACTATAATTTTGTATTTTAAGACTAATGCCGATGCCAATGTCTCGAGGTATGTCTTGAGACAAGATCAGTATACCGGGGTGACGACTTTGATCCAATATTATCAAATGGAACCTAGGTGGACAATTAGACAGCTGCTTTTACAATCTTTCGGTGTTATGTGCAGCCTTGATAATATAGCTTTAACTATCATGCTAAATAGCATATTGCCAATGGAATTAGCAAGGTATTTAATCAGCCTTTTGTTTTCTCTTTACATGTTTTATTCTCAGGTCATTATTTTTATTTTTACTAAAAACACTTGAATATTTTATATTTTTCAATAATAGAGACATGCGAGCGAATCCGAGAAACGTACCAAAGTTAAATTATTCCTCGCTCTTACTCACTATGATATTTTCTATGGGTGAGCCAATGCCAATCACGCATTTAGGTAAGGAATTCGTAATATTTTTATATTTTAAATAAAAATTCTCTGAATAATATCAAGAATTGAAATGATTAAAAATTATAATTATGGTTTTCCAATAGAGCAACTCGGTGTGGACTTTATTACATTTTTATTTGAATTAATTGAAATCCCACCCGACACTGATCTGGATGATCAAATTCCCGATTTATTTGTAAATCTTATCTTGTCGTACAATCTGCAATTTATGGCTTCTGAAAATATAGTACTGAATGCTCTCAAAGGAAGGACAGTTGCCAAAGTTTTTACAGAAAAAATCTTGTTTCTGTTGAATCGAGAAGGTAAAACTTCTAGTTATTTAGTATAATAAAAAGAACAAACAGGCTTTTTGAAAATGGATTCGTTTCTAATTCCTATTTCAATACAGAGGATCCTGTTCGCATATTTGACCATCAGCCTGCACCACCAGATTCAGTCCTGAAGTTGTTCATCGACTTGTTCAGTAAGGATGTAACGGCAAATCTCTTCTATACTAACGACGTGAAAGTACTGATTGATATTATATTGAGACAGCTGCTTGACATAGCTCCTGGTGACAGGGTGAGCTATTTGAATTTCTCATTCCAAAGCCTGTAAGCTTATTTCAATTGAAAAAAAAAAATGATTTCAAATTACAAATTTTCAGCGAAGACAATATTTGGAACTCTGTCGACGTGTTTTGCGGACTTCCAGCTACAATGAGCACCGGCATCGCTCCGAGGATGTATTAAAAAGTTTCACAAGGTTAATACCACCACGTAGCTGCATGCAATACCCAGCCATGTAGATAAGTCGCCTCACTGATTTCCGATTTGCAGAATATTTTGCGAGGAGTCTACCGAGAGCCAAGAAGACCAACAGTTGGTGCGAGATATTAGCAATGAATTCCCGCACTTATTTCAAATGTGACATTTACTGTCATCTTCCTCTGCCAAGGTGGAAGACGAAGACGATCTACAAACTCTCGTTTAGAGACCCTTTGAAAAATATGCGCCAAAATGATTCTCTCAAAGTGAAAAATAATCTCATTTTTCTCTTGTATATTTTCTAAATATTGCGAATATTAGAATCTCAATATACTGTAATCCAAAGAGATTCCTCTTCGAGATTGTGAGTTTAGATATTATTAATATCAGCTAATTTCAAACTAACGTTCCTCTACTTTTGAGAAAAAAATACCTAAAGATTTAGTATAATCAAGTTATTGTATAATTGTACATAGATGATTCGAAAACATTCTACGTATGTTTCTGGACCACTACGTTGAAATCTTTCATAGATAGTTGTACTGGTTCCAGTTAAGAGTAGTAAAGGTGATCTTAAATATTTAAAGACTAATATTAAAATGTAAAAGGTGATCGTAAATATTGAAATATTATAAGAATAAGAGTAGTAAAGAGCAAAGGATTTTCAGTCCTGCAAGTTAGTATCGCGGACTTGTAGTCTAGTCTTTAACTTATGTACATCGGAATAGAGTTCTAAGTCATACGATTAGATTAGAATTTATTAGGTTGTAGTAAATTTTATTCGTCAAGGAAAGATCTATTATACTCTCGTTTTGAGTGAATCTTTTGATTCTAAGCCAAGTGATGATATTGAAATACACTCTGATTGAGTGCCATGACCAAGCCAAACGCTTCTTCGTACGCAAAAGAATTGTCAGAGCACAAAATTGATTTCGCTCGTGCACAGGATTATTGATCGAAACTAGTCTAACACTAGCGACTCTATTTTTTTATCGATATCTCTATTACCGATAACTCTGTTTTTGGACTATTGTCAATTACAGAGGAGTCTCAAATTATTGTGATTGTAATTATTAAATGTTAAATAAATCAAGATTTAAGAAATCCAGCAGTTTCATTTAACTTTAGCATTAAAAAATGAGCTTGATTTAAAATGTGATTTGGAATTGAAGAAAATGCAGTTTCCTTTTTGGCGAATTTTATTAACAACAATAAATACTGACCATGAAAAATTCAGTAGGCTCTTTGTAAGAACGGAGTGTAACGTGACTTATGTAGTAAAAATTCTATTTATCAGGAAGTGGAGCCAAAGGGATTGTCGGATTAACGTCCAAAGGGTGTCGCGTTATCATCTTCGAACAATGTCCAAGATGTTTCTCTTTCTCTCTGACTTAAGACGATATTTTGATGCTTTACAGACGAATGCACCGAGTCGTTGAAAACATGGAGAAAAGTAATTCAAAGTAGTGTGACTGGTGCACAAATTGATCTTCTCGCGCCTTGGCCTTCGAACATTTATTCTCCAGTCATCATTTCCATGAATTCTGGAACATAAAAGAATTAATTGTAATTTATAATTTCCCTCAATGTCTATATTAAGCCTGGAATAACTCAAGGAGCGACTAATTATTGACAATTTAGAAGAATTAGAGTAAAAATAAATTAACTGAATCCTTCAAAAGTATTTATATTTTACAGAATGATGAACCGAAACAAAACGAAGAGTCAAAAATGACTGGCTCAATTTGACTAGTCAGTCATAATGAGTGGCATCTGCTTCCAGGTTGACAGAATGCGGATATGCAAACAATAAATAAACAAAAATGTCATGTTCTTTCGAACAGCTCATTACAGTGGGTGGATCATCAACAGTAGGAAGAAGATTGAGGAATGCCAAGTCCTTGATACTGAACTTGGAACACGAGAAGTTTTCGTAATTCATATAATATTCGAAATATAAGACATGGAATATTATTTACTCAAATTTCTCGCCTCGTTGCGTACTCGCGAATGGTCCAACCAGTGTTGAGCTTTGTATGATTGACGATTTACCATTGCGATCTTCAAGCCAGCCAGAAAATTCTGGCTGAAAACTCGATCCACTTCTGATTACATTATATCTATGAATTACTTTAATAGCCAATTAAAATCACAGACTATCTATTTTAAACCAAGTATTTAATTTCATTCGCATTATCTGCATTTTATTCACAATTTGAATTTACGATTTCTCCGAAATTAAACTTAGATTCTCGTAAAATGGAATTCATTGTTGCATAAATGCCATAAATTAACTTAAGCTTACGAAGTCATTAATTTTACTTTAATTGCTTTTCTAACACTTTATAAAAACATAACTATTTTTTTTTTAACGTCCCTGATATTGTTCATTCGCTTTGTATTTCTACAGATCGTTTCGGTACAAGTATTACAAAACTGTTATGATAAATCACGCTGATTCTTTACGCCCCCGTATTAAAGTAGCGCGCGGAAACGAGATCGCTCCAGATTATATGGCACGTGTATAAATAAACGTGTTTCGCTCAGAGCTAAGTGCTTCTTCTGATGATCAAGCTCAGAAAGTCCAAATTCATTTTACGGTGGATTTAATCATAGATCATCTCAAAATTGATTAAAAATTATGATCGATTGACGAAACAAAAGACAATTAAAATATCTTATCTTACCATCAAAATCGACTGTTCCAGAGCCATCAGAATCGATTTCCTCGATCATGATGTCAAGTTCTTCATCAGTTAGTTGGTCATCAAGTTCTCTAAGGATTTCGCGTAAACATGTCGTGGGGATGTATCCATTACCTATGAAATAATTTAGAGAAAAACTTGATCTTCTGAACAATGTCATGTGATTTTGAGTAGAGTAGATTATACAAAATTACCTTCTTTATCGTACAGTCTGAAAGCTTCGCGCAGTTCTTTTTCCAGGGCTTCAGCATCTTCTTCAACAATGAATTTGGCGGCGAGGGTTACGAATTCTTCGAATTCAAGACGTCCAGATTCTGGAAAAGTAATACATAATGTAATTAAATTGAAATGAAAATAAAATGAAATATCAGAAATGATAAATTAAAGCATTTTATAAAAATTGCTTACTGTCTGCGTCGACTTCTTCAATAAGCTCATCAAGAATTTTTTTGTTGAAAGGTTGTCCCATCAGTCGAAGAATATCCGCAACCATGTCAGTAGGAATGCTGCCACTCTTTTCTCTGTCAAAGCTGTCGAAAGCTTTGCGCAAGACTAAAATTGAACAAATACATTTAATTAATATGATTTTATTTGTTCATCCTGCGATAATTAAGAAAAGAGATCATTAAGCTAATGTTAAATTTGATTTTCTGAGTGGAGAAATCATTGAGCGTACGCTGACGCCAATGCGTTCGAATTTAGATTCGATGTTAATGCCCTTCCTTCCATTCCCCCGCGATTCTGGCGCGAAGCTTATTTGGCTCGCACGACTCGATCCATGTTAATTCGGCAAAGATCTTCACGACTTGCTACTCCAGAAATCCTTAGATTGTACTTTACGACATCCTAACATCCATTACGATTAAATCTAAGTGGACAATAAATTTCAAGCTCTGCATTTTCCCAGAAAATAATTTCTTGTCAAAAGGAAATTTTGCAATTTGAGGAATCTCAGGTGCATTAATTTACAACAATTGCAATTTAGTTCATGAAGGAGTTCATCTTTCCTTAGAACTTTTTCCCGCAATCACTTCAATTTTATATGAATTAGGATTTTTAGAATAAACGGAAAAAAGATTTTTTTTTTAAATTCATAAAGTGTAACATTTTTAAATATTTATTTACACTCTGAATTTACTGCTTTTAAATGGTATCTATTCTTTAAATTTGAGAGAGCCAAAATTTTCACTATTTTTAATTTAGGGAGTGCAAAAACATACTGTGTCGTTCGATATTTTTTTTAAGGAAGACGAAACACATTCTTAGTTCTATACTAAGCTACAGCAGCTGCTACTGATCGAATCAAACTCAAATAAACTTTCAGGGTGGCTTGGTAGAAACCTGAAACTTAGGGCCGACGAAGTCAAATTTTCTGCCTTTTGTTATTGCTATTTTTCAAGACGATGTTAGCCATTCAAAAAATTCCAAGTCCTTTCCGGGTTTGCAACAAAATTCTACCGAATTCGAACGTGCAACTTTAAATTTAGCCCGCGTAAAACTCACAGTCTTCCTTATGATAGTACAAATTAAACAAAGAAATTGGCATAAAATATAAGTGTGGGTTTTTGGAGAAAATCGACTATAAATATTTTGAGAAGAACCGTCGCTATTTTGAATATTTTCTATATTTTCTAGCGGATTTCGAAAGAAGACGATAAACGCTACCGCAGAATCTGGGAAGAAATCCTAAATATCTCAATTAAGTCAAAAGTTATAAATGTTTAAGGAAAAAATTTGGATTTTTTTTGAAAAACAAAGCAAAAAACTCAAATACATTTTAGTAGAACATTTTTTTAAATCGCAAAAATACGTATCGTCTAATTTCCTCTAAAAAAAAAAAACATATTTTGAGCCCGAGAGCTTCTGCGACTTGAAGTGTAGAACGTGCCTGATTTGAAATGGATTCGGTCATTATACAATTTTTTCCTCACTTATATTAACATTTCTTTACTTTTGAATTAGTAAAAATAAGAAAAATCAGTTAAGCAACAAATACTAAAATTAATTTATAGAGAAGAAAATTCAGATAATACTAAATTTTCTAGATGGAAGAAATGTTGATTCTGGTGCGTTCGCTGGGTGAAGGGAATGAATATATATCGCACGTATGTAATGGTTTTCAGTTTAAAGAAGGACTAAAGATAGTACTAGCCCGGGCCAGCTTCCGGAATGAGTAAATGAGGTTTGCCCATGACGTTGGGTTTAAGAGAGACAAAGAGAGACAGACAAACGTCTAATAGTCAAATAGAGAGAATTTCTAAATTTAGTTTATGGTCCGAAAATCAACCCTCTTTTATACGATTTGATATGATAATCGAATTATTCCAAATACATTCCCAGGAATAATCAATTTCGAGTCTCTAAACCTCCAAAGCCTACAAAATCAAGCTTTCTAATAATAAGAGAAAGTCCAGAGTGGGTGGTCTCTGTTTATTTTGGATCGCTTCACGATAATTCTGTCTGCACCGAGAGACAGCATTTTAACATAAAAATCAAAAATTAAGCGAGAGAATGAAAGGCACGACTAATTTTTTAAATACAATCAAGCATCTGCTTGTATAAAAGTTAATATTAAAGGAGAGCGTATCCAAAAAATCAGAAAAAACCATTGCAGTTTTAATTGGATTTCTTATAAGTGATATATTTAAAGGAAAAGACCAATTGTACCATTATTACGGTTGTTACTTTGTCGCCCAGTTTTCAATATCAAAATACTTGATTCTGTGAATTCAATATTTTTAGTGGATACATCGGAGTCTATTTTATTCATGATAGAGGAAAGTGTATTGTAGTATTTATTAATAGGAATTTTCAAAAACATCTGAAAATAACATTTGTTTCCATCATTGTGACTCACGACCAAGCACATGGAGAGTGAAGATCGGCCGTAGCTTTCTCCAGAAGATGAAACGCTTCGTTAAAACGTTGGTTTTGTTATAATGTAAACATATTATTTCAAAATTTGCGGGGGCCTATCAATGACTCAGAGATGACTATCGAAGAATGAAACAACCACTTTTAACACAAATATTTTGCGAAGAAAACAGAAATTTCAATCAAAATGATTTGTTCTTGATTACATATTCTGTATATCAAAATTTAGAATATGAATAATGATTTCTTTGACCTATAATTAATTTAATTAATTTAAGCTTTTGAAATTAATGATGACTGTAAAAAGATGTTGAATTTCGTGGAAAACTTTTGTAAATACGAGGAGGTCTGCTATAGTCTGTTCTGTTTTTTAAAAATATCGATTGGAAACTGACGCAATTCAATGGATTCGACTTTCTAGTTTATATTAACTTGAGTTAATCTCGAGTAGAATTCTATTTTTCCTTTACTACGTACCAGCAATCTGCTCTGGCGGGAGCTCGTCAGCCTGTAAACAAATACGAATAAAGACTGTTAATGTTCTTATAAATGAACAAAAGATGCCAAAAATAATTTTGAAAGCAACGCTTTTCTATTGCGATTTCCACCATTGCCAACAAAATATTATAAAGCTGCAATTGTTTCTCGGAAAAATCTTTATACAATGATGTTCAATGAAATTTTTAATGGTAATTTTTAATTAAAGAAGTTCAATGTAATTATATCATTATTATTATATTTTCTTAAATGATCATTTGAAAAAAGGCATCTGGCGAGAAATATTCGATTTTAAAAAAGCACCACATGCTAAAGTAATTCATGCGTGTAATAGACAATTTTTATTATGCCAAATATATTATTTTTGTTATTTCCTATTAATTTCAGTCACTACAGAAGGTATATCACAATACTTTTCTTATAAATGTATTTATGAGCTGTGATTACGAATCATAATTTCTGCAGTAGAGAAACTCCTGAATAGTCAGACCCCAGAGGGCACGTGGCTAATTGTTTTCTATTTATACGAAAAATACTTTTTTTTTAGGAACTTTCTTATGTATTCTTTAAATTGAAAATTAACGAAACATATTCCTATTTTCTTACAAAGATTCATAGCAATAATAAAATGTAATCTCTTCAAATAGCATTGCAATTTTAAGAGAAGGTCGTATTGTAATCAAATAAACAGTGTTCAACCCTTCTATTTACTTTTACGAAAAAAGCCTGTAAAAATGCACAAAAACAAAATGCAGTTTACAATTAAAGTAGTCACCAGGCATTCAGAAGGAAGAGAGAGGAAAGATAAGAGAAAAGATAGAACAAGGATGTAGGCAATATTTTAAAAACACTACAAAAAAATATTACATATTTATGTGACTAAAATTGAGGTTTTTTTTATGTAAATAGTGTAACGTGTTTCTTGGAGAGCTCCTTATTTTGAAAAAATTTGAAACCTCAACACAATTTTGAAAAAAACCCAAAATAAGGAGAGCTCTTGTGTTTGAAGTAAATAAAATCTAACAAATGTTTATGTAATAACGCCAATAAGCACTCTGATTTAAGAGCCTTTATTTGAAACCTATTGTTAATTTTTCGAGAAAAAAAATGTTTTTCAATAAGGAAATGTCTGAGTGAAAACAGGAAAATTGTAAAGACATTAAATATAATTACATTATGATTATAATTACTAATCAATCGTGCTTTTTGTAACGCATGAACACTCAGAAAAAAGTTTTCTTAGAATCAAAGAAATATTTATTTGATATACAACTTAAGAAACTTTTTTTGAATTTCAAAAAACTCTCTTTGATTAAAAAAATTATTTTTCTGAATGAGATACAAATATATGTAGTCACAGTGTAAGTAAAGAGTGCACAAAGAAAATTAATTGTTTTAATCAAAGGCAGTATACTGACTAAAAGAAACTTCAAAATTCAAATCAATGTTTTGGTATTTCACAAGAGAGGCACTTCTTAACTAAAAATATAGTGAAAATGCACAAATAATTGGAAGAAGTTTTTGAGTAATTTTTAAATAAATTTTTGCCTTTTCACTATAATTTCAAGAGGCGCAATGATTTAAAATTGGAAGTTTAGAATTCAAGAGACTGCAAGAGATTAAACAATTAATTTGAAGAAGTGTGTGTCAGTGTAAGTAAAAGAGAGAGGAGATAAACAAAGAAAAATAAAAAACGTAATAGGAATTCGTTTACCAGGGCGACGACTTACAATATCATCAATAGAACATACCATCGTGGCGGCTTAGCGGTTTACTTTTTAAAGGAAGGGTACACTGAGCAAGGAAAACAACAAACTGTCGAACTCTTCACGTCCTGAAAGCGATGAATAATTTTTGTTTAATAAATAAATCCAGTGATAGTGTGAAGTACGAGGTACGAGCTTATTCCGTAAACTGCCGCGACTTGTCGGTACGAACGGGGTAATATTTGAAACGACTGATATAGCGGTTGCGTACTCGCCCCCGTGGCCCCGTGGTCCCTACATCCCCCGAAACCGGAACCGGTTTAAATCGTGCATCCAAAAGTTCCCCCCGTTGGCTGCATGTTCCAGCCAATCAACCGCAAGCTCCTTGGAAACGACAACACTCGTAAGCTCCTTGCGCTTGCGCTATTCTTGGATCATCATCTTGTGAACGATTTGGTACCACAGGAAAATTTCGTAGGGGGAATTACACTGGAGGCAGAAAAAGAGTCTAAATGACGAAGAAAAAATCATTTAGTCCAAATATTTCCTTTCGAACATATACCAGAAGTTTCGAACGTTCAAATGAACGAAATATTGGTAAAATAAAAATTTTACTACAAAATAAAAATAGTCATTATAAGTTTCTTTCACGCAGAATTATTTTAAATGCAAAATGAATCAATATAGAAATTCGTCTTTGAACATTCAGAACTTGAAACACATTTTCTATAACTGTATCCTGTATTCCATCTTCTTGCATTTCTGCAGCGACCAACGGGTCTTAATAACTTGTTACACATATCGTATTTAACATAATTTTCAATTCACATTTTTCTACACTATTAAATATCCTTCTGTAAACTGCTTCTGCAGTAGTAAGAATTTTCTACAAACATTTCATTTTAGTTGCTGTTCCAAGAAACTGAGACTATTGATGAAAAAAAAGTCACGGACGCCAATCTGTCAGAAATCGACTTGTTTTCATTCAAGAACACAACTTTTTACAAAATGTATAGTAAATTGATCTTCAGAGGTCCTAAAAAGAAAATAATGATGTGAGCTGATACTTTTCTTTATTAAAAGTTTTTTAAAAAGTGGTGTGTGTGTCCTTTTTTGTAAATGAAGGGGAATCATAAAAAGTACTATTTCGCTTGTTTCTCTGAATAAAACTTTTTACTAGATTTAAAAGTTGTTTCTACACTGTTAACATTTTTTTAAGTCGTCACGTTTTGGCAGAAAAGGGAGCGTAAAAATATCGTCATGTAGTTTACGATCAGCCCCCCTCCCCCCCACCTATTATTTTGATGACTTCAAATTAAGAATTGTTCAATTTTAAAGACTTGTTATATAGATTTTGTAAGTTTCAGGTCCCTGTCATGTCACATGTCGTAAATCTCTTTGCACCTTGTCACATCTGCCACACGAGACACACCTGCGACATCTTTCACCAAGCAAGTTATTAAAGGTGAATTCGTACGAATTTGTTTGGATTCTCAAATTCAATCAAAAGTTGCATTAAAAGCTTAACTCTGCTTAACTCAAGCACGAAAAATTTATTATAATCTGAATTACTTTTGAATTATGCTTATGCGTAATTTTATCAAAATTAAAAAATAGATTCTGAGATTTTCATTTCTTTGTTGGAAGAAAAAAGTTTTTTTTTGTAAATTGGCTGCGAGCCTTTTTCTTGTCGTCAATCCGTCAATCACTAAAACCATTTTTTTTTAGTAAAAACTTAAATGACAAAGAAAGAAGATCTCATTATAAAACTATATGAATCCCTCTCTTTAATAGATTTTAAAAATCGGGTATTTTTTTTAAATTTTATTCTTTCGCGTCGTATAAGAAGTAAAAAAAATTGTAGATCTAAAAAACAAGAAGATTTTTCGTTTTAATTATTTATAAATTGTATATATAAATTGTTTATATTGCATTATACTTGGCTTTGATTTATAGTGAGCAAAACTTGAAACAAGTGTTTCAGAAGTACAAAAATAGATGAAGTAACTCCCCCATGGCGACTTCAAAACGTGGTCATGGCGAGTTCCTTGCATAGATTGTGACATGAAAATGTAACTTGACGTGAAAATGTGTGCTACGTATGTCAAAGTTATGACAAGTCACTGTTGGTTGCTAGTTGAGCCACTCAAAATCTTTTATAATTAACAAAATAGCAAACAAACCTCATTACTTAAAAAACAGTTTCATATTAAAAAATTATATATCTTCCAAAAAATTGAATTTCTCTCTAAAAAAATTCCGAGCTTAAGGGCATATGGTAATTAAGTACACATTTAGTTTTGTTAAAATTAGGCCATTTACCTCCGTTTCGTACAGACGAAGGTAAGTGGCCTAGTTTTAGCAAAAAAAATATTTATCATTGCGAGCGTAATGTTGAGTAAACTAAATTGCTCTTATGGTAAAGTATCATATGCCCTTAATAAGAAAATAAATACTTTTTTAATATTTAAATGATTATTATTATTATTTATTTATTTATTTTAAGAATCGAGTCTTTTAGATTCAAAATTTCATGTTATTTATTTGGTAACGTCAGTCAACATTATGTCCTGGCGTCGTAAATGATTCTGCTATTCTTTCAATAAAAATGCAGATACGGAGATATGAAGATGGACTTGTGCCAGAGGTGAAGTTATTCTTCAAAGGGAAAAATATCTCTGATCCGGCCAGAAAACTAATCTCGTACACTCGACTTGTTTTCGAAAGCTCTAAAGTCATATTCGCAGATTATTCCAAAAATGTCTAGTTAAAAAAAGAAATGACATTGAAAATTTTCCTCTCTTAAAAATGCAGAAACCGCAAAAACGAGCTAAAATAAAATAAAAGAAAATCATTTTTAAGAAAAAAGATTGTGCATTGCTGATGAAATATATAAACTATAATAAATCCGAATATTGAATGATTTAACGAAACGGACTAACTAATCTCCTGGAGAATTCAAATTACTTGGAATGCGCCCAAAATCTCGGAACTCATTTGATGAAAATGGCACAATGCTATGGGTCGTAAATGCTATTTATTGAAGCCTAGAAATCGAGAACAACACGCTAAGCAAAGGCTATCAAAATTGACGTCATACCCAAAATTCTAAGGCTAAATCGTACCAAAATATTTATATTCTTTAAATCGAAATAAAATATCTTAAGGGCATGTGGTAATTACCATA
>JAUESH010000015.1:100496-142015 GCA_032275165.1 Synergus magnus | reverse complement strand
TCGTGAGAAAAGAGTCACTGAGAATCAGTGGAATTTGACTGGGAATCAGTGAAATTTCACTGATTTTTCACTGATTTAAGTTTAGAGAGAAGGTAGCATATTCAAAAATTTATATAAACTAAATATATTAAATAAATATACAGATATACTAGCAAAAATTTACCCTGCGTTGCCCAGGATTTTAAGAGATTTGAAGTAACTTTAAGAAATTTCAAGGAATTTTAAAAATATTTTGAGGGATTTCATAGAGGCTTTAAAGGATTTTAGAAGATTGTAAGTGATGTTAAGAAATTTCGAAGGATTTCAAGAGAGTTTAAAGAATTTCAAGGGATTTTTAAGATATTTTAAGAGAGTTTAAGAATTTTGAAGAGATTTCACAAGATTTTAAGAATTATTAAACGACTCGAAGACATTTATATGGATTTTAAGGAACTTTAAGGTGTAAAAAGACTTTAAAGTACTTAAAAAATTTTGAAATAGTAAAAAAAAACCTGAAGATAAATTTATGACGCCCTGCAAAATTTGGTTTCAATAGATTCAAGGGGGTGGGCGTCTGTTGATAAATTGTATAGATTTTATTAGATTTTACTAAATTTATTACAATTTTTCTGTTTTAGGGAGTTGGAAACGCTATGTGCTCAATTAGATGAAAGTGTTACTAATGGAAGTGCAATAATTATCACTTATCCACACCATTGCGATTCTGGGAGACCTACAAAGACTGAACAAGTTGCTGTTGAAAGAGAAAATTTTTCAAGATCAACATTAGCAATGCCAAACACTCCTTTCAGCATTAGAAACAAGTCTACAATGACTACAGACGCTTTTGAAAAACCTGCATTAGTAAATAAAATGTCTTCTCCACCTAATAGACCAATTCTTAGTCCCGAAACTACACACATCTTGGAAAATGCAGAAAAGTTGGTTGAAAATGTTCAAAAGAAAATTGTAGAAATAAATCACGATATTCTATTCCACAAAGAAAATCCTGAAATGTAAGTAATTTTGAATTTATAATACAAACTCTTTGTTCTTCTTATCAAACTTTATTTTGAAGTAATAAATGTTCTTTTAATTTCTTTTATTCTATTTTAATCGATTAATTAATTAATTGAAACTACCAATTTTTATTTTAGACCTGCTTCTCAGCCAACTATCGATGAAGACTTACTGCATCTTCGCCAAAAGGTCGCATCTAAATTTCAACAAGCAAATAATCCGTCAAAAGTGCATAATACAAATGATCATACAATATTTACTAATTCAGTTCCACAAGTACCTGAGAAAGAGATTAATGAAGTACCAAGGCTATTAAAACTTCTTACAATGCTACCTGAAAGATGTTATTTAGAGACTAGAAACGAAGAGTCATATTACAAAACAGTACCTTCTTATGTCAAAAGTAAATTATTATCGACTGATTCCATTCCAAATCGATTCCAGACCAGTGTTCAAGATCAAAATGAGTCATCAACTAACAAAAGTGAAAAAGTTGCACAAGCTGATGAAAAAGAGAACAAAACAGAATCTTCCACTTTTCAAATTCAAACTGGACCCAGAGTAATTATCAAAAGAAGTTTGCAAATCCAAAACGTGGAATGTTTACACATATCGCCAGGTTCTTCAGTAAATGAGCCAACAAATGTAGGAATCTATAATTTTCAGCACGAAACGTCTTCTGAAAGAAATGCTATTAAACGGGATCATATTATTATTGAAAGTGATCAAGAGGATAACACATTTTTAGAAGGAAAGAATGCAGAAAAGAAACAGATGTTTAGGAAAAGTGTTGTTCTTAAAAATCCGCATGAATTGAAGTTGAGTTTCAGAAATGATTCCAAAAAAATTGTAGAAAAAGTTTCAGAGACAAATCATTTTAGTAAAGATAAAGAATTAAGTTCCCAAAGTCCTCGGAAAATAGTACAAGGAAATTCAGTGAAATCACCTGAACAGTGCAATATCGAAAATTCGAAAGCTA
Organism: Synergus magnus; assembly: GCA_032275165.1. Taxonomy (NCBI): domain Eukaryota; kingdom Metazoa; phylum Arthropoda; class Insecta; order Hymenoptera; family Cynipidae; genus Synergus; species Synergus magnus. The sequence goes on along the minus strand of JAUESH010000015.1, from coordinate 140,037 downwards.
AAGCCTTCAGTGAATTTTTAATTCGCCTTGAAAAGGATTTGGAATATTCTATCGCAAGCAACAAGGTAGAAGATTCCGAAGAAATCAAAACTCGTTCCGAAGCACTCGTCTCGGATGAAAAACCTCAACTTGAAAAAGTGAAGGAAAACTTAATCGAAGGCCAAAGCAATGATCAACTGAAAAACGCAGATTGTAAAAGTGGAAAATTACCTAGTAAAGCAACAATAATTAGTAACGAAAGAGTTAATTTGAATTACAAAAATATTTTGAGAGACAATGTGGTGAATCCTACAATTTCGAAATCATTTTGTCAACTGGATAAAAACTCAGAAGATTCAAAAGTTGAAATTGATGATATCAACTTGAAAGAGCCTTCTGTTCTTGATTTAGATACAGTATTAAAAAGAAACGACGAAATAATCAGCAAAGTTGTTCATGGTTCAGATAAATTCTTTAAAATCATCTCTTCTAAATTAAAAGCTTACAATAACTTAATAAATCAGGAGAACAAGAAAGTTGATCAAACTGTAAAATTGGCTTCTGTTACAAAGTCAAAGCCACCGGAGGAAATGAAGAAAACTTCCATTGAAAAATGTTCCGAAGAGAAAGAAAATGACTTCAAGTTGTACAAGGCATCAGATAACATACTAGATGACATAATCAGTGGTACAAATAAATTCTCTAAATTTATATCTGCTAGATCTGAGATTAATAATAGTGTAATCAATCAAGAAAGTGTCCTTAATAGTCACAGTATAAATTTGTCCTCAGCAAGCCTTAGTTTAATATCTTCTACAAAAAATCCTGTTTCTCAGAAACCGTTATCATCGCACATGAAAAAATCATCATCAGTATCATCAGTATCATCAAATGACCAATATGGAAGTGAATTAAACGACTTCAACATTAAACATTCTTCCGGGGAAAGAAACATCACATTATCCGTTCCAAGTTCGGAAAGGAATTCAAAAGATAATTTCGAAGAAAAGGGAGAGAAAGAAAATGAGAAAATTAATGAAGAAGAAAAATCTGTCCCAATTGTATTGATGCAAAATAAGTTTGATAATTTTGAAATAGAGGAAGGTAAAGGGTTTCCAAAAAGTTTTAAAAATCAATCATCAAATACTGATGAAATTGAAGAAGATAACGCAAATTGTAAAGCTTTCGCTTCAAAACCTCTCTCGAATTCAAATCTTTTCTCTAATAATCATAATATAAATTATTCAGGACCGTCTCTACAAAGAAAAGAAAATGATTTCAACGAGATGGAAATTTTCGGTTATATATTCGAATCTCTGAGGCATTCTTCTGCTGCTATGAAAAGATTTATAACATGTTTGTTCGGAGAGACAGAAGCAAGAATTGAAAATGAGATTATTGGAATCTTGAGAGAAACTTCTGTTCATCCCACAATTATCAACAAATTTCTTTTAATTTTGCAAAAGCGGGATAAGAATTCGCAGTTGCCAATCTTCACTACGAATATTGGATTATATTTGAATTTGAGTAATGACTCTAGAGATTCTTTCACTTTAAGAAACCAGTTTAAAGATTTTTTGGAAGGAGGAAGATCAATAGTTTCATTAGACTCAGAGTCCAATAGAAAATTAAACAATGATCAACCATCATCAAATGATCAGTCAAACAAGAATGAAAATAATGACAAAAAGTCTACTCAAATAAGATTGGAATTTGACGTCACGACTGTAGATAAAAAGGATCCTTATAGTGACTCTATGCTAGCAGTGACTCCGAAAGAAATAGATTTAACTAAATTTCAAGAAGAAAATAAAGAACTTTTTGTAATAAAGTCAAATGAGGTTTTTTCTTTAGAAAATCAGAGTAAGGTTGAAAAAGTCCTCAATGGGATAAATGCAAAGATTGATGAGACGGATAAAAAAGCAAGCTGTAATTCCTTGAAAAAGTCACAGGGAATAAATGAAAATTTGAATAAAGTGGAAATAAAATCGAACAGTACGAACAGTAGTTCAGATATTAAACTCGCTGAAAGTGTACCAAGTGTAAGTGATTCTTCTAAGAGAATTGATTACTCTCAGAATTTTACAGATAGTTCGTCCACTTCAAAAGATTGTAAAAGTCTCGAAAGTCACGTTTCATTAAAGTTGTCGGATTCATTTATGAATAAAAAGGAAGGTAATAAAGAAACAATTGCTGAACGAAGCGATGAATTGGAAATTCAGAAGAAAATTGATGATTTACTGAATAAGGAACAACGTGTTGCTTTGAGTGTAGAGAAGTCAATAAGAACAGAAATAGATAATTTATCGAAGGAAAAAAGCTCTGAAGAAAATGTAAGAAGGAAACCTTTAATACGAGGAAAAACATTTATAATAAAGAAGAACTCTGATTTAGATTTGAATACTAAAGTACCAGAAAGAAGATGTAGTGGTGTAAATAGTAGCTTGTCTGATTCCCAAAAAGAATCAAATTTGAAGTAGGTGTAGTCAATTATTAAAGCGTTTATAATCATCATCAATTATTTCAAGTCAATTTGATAATATTCTCTTCTTTTCAGAGTGCCATCGAGAGCTTCTGGGAGCAGTGAGAGAAATGTGAGTAGAGTAGTTACTTTAGATTTTTTTAACATTTAAAACTTCCATTACATTTTTTCTTAAATATCAATTCTAGATCGAGTCTTCTTCAGAAACTTATTCTGAAGGTGAAGTTCATTTGCCGAGTTCTTGCTCTTATTCCTTAGGAGAAATAAGATTATCTGAAGAGAAAAAACTTCGTTTGAGGAAACCTGCTGAGGATACAAATAACTCGAAAACAGTTTACAGTTGCAAGAAACAAAATTCTGGCAGTAGTAGTTGCATGAGTAATGTAAGAATCAGCTGAAAAAATTATCTACTCCTTGACTTGACCTATATGAATAATATAATATTTTCAAATGATTTACGAGCATCTTTTTACAGTCTTTAACACGCAGTCTTGGAGAAGTTTGATTAAACTAACTAAACCTGGAAGCCGTACAAGATTTTTGCACCAAGAAGATTATCAAGAATCTTAAAATGCTGTAGTAATTAACCACATCATATCTAAAAATTAGATAACTTATTAACTTAATTTCAAGGTGTACATGTGCCGTTTTAAAGAAATGATTTATTGTAACTTAGAACATTATTTCAAATGTTGGACTTACGATTTGAAGCAATAAAGTGTATCCATCATAGATAAAGGACTTTAATATTTTCATTTTTAGCAGGGTACGATATGATATAATACGATTCAAATAGATAACGTTCAATTGAAGATATCATTTTATTTTTCAATTCAGATATTAGACAAAGCTCACACAAATATATGTACAACATTTTTCTGGAGCACATTTACAAAGGGTTCTTTCAACGTCTGTGATTGCAGTACACTTTAAATAAAAATTGTCGTGCTAATGACAATCTGCCTGAATATCGGCTTTTCAAGCACTCAGGAGTGATTATACAATTTTTCTGAACACAACGGCACCTAAACGGTCTGGTGTTCACGTATTCTCCGTGTATATTTTATTATAATTATATATTATAATTAATATAGAAATTAAACCTAAGACAATTCAACAAAATAAATTACTTAGGTTGGAGAAAATGCAATATGTACTTTACGTATTATTCCACCGATTTATCCATGTAAAACGGCGTTAATACTTAAACACTCTTCATCAATTACGAAAACATCCAGTAATAATAATATTACTATAACAAATTGTTTTTATATAAATATCGACAAAATCATTACACCTATGAATAAATATCGAGTTAATTACCGCTTTATATACAAAATAATTCTTACGCTTACGCGTAAGTTAATACATACGTAAGTTCGTACAACTCGTCGCTCTGACATCCTATGTCTGATAATAATTAATTACACAATAATTTAATCTTTGTAATATCAATTTCAGCCTGACGCATATTGTCACAAAAATGCTAAACATTTACACATTTTTTATTAAATATTCGTCCTACTTCATGAGCACATTTTTATCTTTTCTATCGTGACGCCACCATGATAAGATTTCTCCCTCAATTGAAAATATTCTCTTCTAAATTTCATCAAATTTTTGTAGACATTCGATATCTTTTTCAATGATCCCCTGTTTCAAAAACGTCTCTATTATCACTAATTACAGATTTTATAAATATGTAATAATACATCGTGGTAGTGTTCGTTAACATTGTCGGTGATTCGCTCTGGACACTGGATATGGACGTTATTGTATTTTCGCCCCATATAATAGATTATTCCATCTATATAACAGGTAGCAAGATATATTTTTACAGTGTAAAGGAGAGGTAAATTGGCCGTAAAAGATGGAGGCACGTATCAGTGTTGGGAGTAACTCTTTATAAATCACAAGTTATGGATCAAAAAACTACGTTAAACTACGTTACCAATTTTTGGTCATATTTAACCCCCACCTTCCCCCTCTTTGGCATCTCTGATTTTAATTTCGACCCCCCCCCCTTTCCCGAAAGGAACAGTTATAATTTTAAAATTGGTTACTGGATCCAGACTCCCAATTGTCTTTGCGTAAAAGTTACTTAAAAATTATTACTGAATTTCTTAAAAATGACCCAAACTAGGTTCAAATTGAAGAAGTAATTATAACAAGCTACTTTTTCATTTTTAAACTATAACTTGTTTGTATTTGTCACACTCCCAACACTGTCACATTTCTTTATCGCCTCTATCCGAGGATATCCACCGAAGCACTTTTGCAGGCCCGCCTGTAGGGAAACTGCTCTAAAATGGATTTCCATTATTCTAAATTTAAAAGGTACTCCACATTACTTTTCCAAAAATACGAATTTAAGTTGATATAATTTTGTTAAGAGATTCATTTTTAGAATCAATGTGAACAAGATCTGTGATATGCATTGAGATTTGCATGTTTTTGTATGATAAAGATTTATCTAAAGACGGACCTGCATTTTGAAGGAATAGATTATAATATGCACAAAAATGATAAACGTTTCTCCATATTTAACATATCTTGAAGTAATTTGTCATTTTATTGTGCGATAAGTTTAATTTTCCTTTAAGTTGGTATTTTTTGTATGTTTCTTCGACTTTTAATATTTCAGACTTCGCAAAAGCGAGTGGAATGTAACGTTTTTAAATCTTTCTAAGTGTATTTACACTGAACAATTGATCTACGGATAATCTTTTCATTTTGCATTCTCCTAATCTACATAATTCTTCTAATTGTCGATAATTGTTTCTTCTCCTCGTATTACTTTCTAACTTCGTTCTAAAATACTCTTTTCTATATTTTATACCTCTTCATCAAGATTTATGAAGTTGGACTTGATAAAAGAATTACATTACGAGATAAAAGATCCTTTTAAAACACTACTGAAATTTTGTTCAATATGTCGATTTAAAATTTTAAAAAATGCCTTCTAGCAGATTTAATTATCACGATTCTAGGAGAATTTAATGCTAAATGTCGAAATAAAATCTTCGTCAATTTTTTCAGAATTTTACTGAGATTAGGCTAAACTTTTAGACGTCATTTCAGAGGTATAGATTTTCAGGTCTGATTGAGGCCGCAATTTAGGAAATACTGGTCCCCAACTTTATAGTTGATTACTTTCTTGATAGAGTCGTATCTTAGATTTGATTTCATCTTCTCGAATAGAAATCTTAAAAATGTTTCTTTTCTAGATTTGAAAGTTGAAACCCTGTTGAGAATTGAATAATTATTCTTTTCTCTGTCAATAACTATTAATAAAACAACAAATCTCATCTGATATTAAGCTTTTGGGATCGATATTTATACTCTCCTTTCTTTTAATTTTTTTCTAATTCAACTCACTATTTTCGTTGCCACGCTTATCCTGATGATTTAGTCGATACTGTCAAATTTGTACCAAAATTATTTTTTCTAGGCTTACAGAAATACTCGAATAAACATATCGAACTTTTCGCAATAAAAACTTTAACTCCGTGGAATGAAAGAATGTATCAATCATAAAATAATAAAATTATTGTGTACCTAAAGTTTCAACAATAATGTAACTGTAACAAACGAGCTTAAAATTGATACGAAAAACTGCTTTCGTTAGAGATCTAAGTCAGACTTATTAGGAGTAATTAAAATTCATTTACTGCACAAGATGTCTACTGAAACGGAATGAAATAGAGTGGAGCATTTCAGGAATTTTTCGAATTATTCAGTAGGGTGGGTCGAAAATAAATACTTCTGGAATTTGAAATCGCTACAATACAGACGTTTTTCACTTCCAGATACAATTTTGAATATATTATTTTTAAATACTATAAAAATTTGAGCCCCCCACTCTTTCTACAAGGACTAATAAAACTCTGTAGCTTGAAACATTTTACTTTGCGAGTCCTACTTTAAGAGTATTATGAATACTTTGAAGTGAATTAAAAAATATTATTCAAATTCCAAATGAGTAGACATCCTGAGTGAGCCTTATATATAGTAGTCAAAACAAAATTTGCGAAGCCATAAAACCTGATTATTCCAATCAACTCTTCAGCAACAAATCGATTCATAAACCTTACTTCTTCTGGATTATTCATTATTCTACCTGATATTTGGCATCAATTTTAAGAAAAGCCTAAGCTAAATATGTTCTTGAGGAAGTTTTCGAAAGACCAGTTAAAACTTGTCTTTCATCCTTCGATGCTGGCCAGGCTTCCTCAGCGAGACTTCCGTACCTCTGAACCCCAGGAAAATGTGGTCCTGAGCTCTGAGGTGAGTAATATCCACCTTGCAATTGATAATATGCATTTTCAGAAGGCTGGTACTGATAGTAATCGCTAGAGACTACATTGCTGTAGCCTGAATATGATCCGTATTGTGAAGAGTAGGATGCTGAAGAATATCCACGTTCACTCAAACTTCGATAAGGCCCCGAATGGTGGGGCCTTCCCTCTTGTCAAACAGGCGTGCTAACTGCTGCACTGCTTATGTATTCGATGTCTCCGATGCTCTTAACTCTGCGATGCTTTTTTCCACCCATGAGGGCTGGCCGAGGTGGAAGTTGAGGAGGTGGTGGAGAATTACTGCGTATGCTGCTCATGTATTGACTCGCGAGACTTCCGGTGTCCGAAGAAGAAGATGGTGAGGCCTTTTCACTTCTTGGTCGCAGACCAAATGCTCTGCTTAATGAACCCTGGAAATGGAAAAATGCAATTTAGAATTTTAAACTTATTCACAGGTGGTCTGACTTTTGATTATTGAGAAGTGAAAGTCTTGGCAAGGAGAAATTAAGAGAAGAGAAGCAACTACGAATATGATTACAGAATTGTTACTAATGGACGAATTAGTGAGACAATTTACTACATTTTGATAGGATGCTGTTATAATTTGTAGTCGGGATTTTATTGAACTTTATCATTAATAGTAGGGAAACTTTGAGAACACTTTGAAACACTTTGAGACCTCCAGTTTATAGAAATAGTTTTTATGACAAGATTTTTTTTTCAGATTAAAATCAAATGATTGAAGATAAAGATATGTTTTTTAGCATAAGATTTTTAAAAATTATCTTAAGCATAAATCATTCACCCCAAAAGACATAAATCAAAATAACTGACTTATAAATTTATAGTTTCAAATTGATTTTGATTTCGAGAGAAAGAGAATTTTATTGTAAGAGATCAGAAAGGAATTGTTATATTAGTGTCGCATACCTGGGAACTCCTCCACGACAACTATAGTAAGGATGAGATAGGTCAGATAAGAACCCACACTTCATCCACATTGAAATCACATAATATATTTACAACAATCTTCGTATCTACCTCATGTTTATGAGGCGATATATAATTCAATATTGGTATATAATAATGCAATAATTACGCTTCAGTATACCTAATTTAAAGTACATACTCACTAAGTACACCAGTATTTTATATCTTACATTATATATAAGGAAGCTACGAGTATAACTGTATATGTACAGTGTTTACAATCTCAGACATACAAGACTTTGACTACCTAATTAACTTACGAATAAGAAGACTACAAAGTTTACAATGAATTATGGCAAATTACCAATCATCAGTACTCGTTCAATATTGATAATTTATGGTTACTTCTATAAAGTATACTTTATAATTTAATAATATTGTGCTTGCCTTTAGGCTTGTTGTATCATTCAGTCTTTCCTGTACCTTCAAAAGCCTTCACTGATTGACTTTCATTTCAGCTATCTAACATTAATCAATCTTAATGCCTAATTATTGTTATCATTATCCCTTACTTGAGTTTTAGAACCTCTCTTTTTTTTAGGAATGTAAAATCACTGCTGGATGCTACTTTGGTAACAAATATTTTAAATACAAATTTATTTGATGTTTCTATCAAATTTGTATGCTGAGTCTTAATATATCTATAAGTACTTATTTTAAAACTAGTTTTAAAACTAGTTTAAAAAGCTTTCAAATTCGTTTTTAAACATTTAATATAGTATTTAGTAACTCTGGAATTCATTTTGCAAATATCTTTTAAATAAACAGACAAAAAAATTAAATTATAAAATCCAAATTGTAAAATTCAGTTGATAATATACATAGATATACTAGCTAAATCACTCACACATTGAAAAATTATCTGAACATTGAGATACTCTTTCCCTCTTTAGCTTTAATTGTTTTCAAAATCTGAAGTTACATCTAAAAAGTCCTTCCTTCAGCAAATTGACTTTTCAGTAAAATTTATGAAACTTCTCAAGAATAATATCCTTAATAACTCTATTATCACGTATAAATATTTAAATAACTCAGCTTTTTATGAATTCTAGATATAAAGAACATTGAAGTAAATAATTGTAATATTATGAAGTTGACCTTTCCCATAATTTTACGGAAGGGACCACTTGTTTAGAAAGGATCAGAGGATAACGTAGAAAATGAATCAATGATGGAAGTATGTATGATGATGATTTTTATACCGAACCTTTTTCAAATAGACAAGGCTGAGTCTATCAATCCACAGTTCGCAGGAAAATTATCTTTTAATTTACGAGCCTATAGCTCACAGTGCATAGGCTTAAAGTTCGCAAACTTCAGCATCAAAGAGTAAGAAAAAGTTTGATAAAAATTCCAAAAATAGTTTCTATCCTGTTTATAGATTTAAATATCTACGCCTATACAATAAAGGAAACTTTGCTTGTTCCCAATTTCTTTTTCCCTTGATTAAACGAGGAATAAAATCTGGGAACTTTTTGGCAATTTTATAGAATATATTGCAATAAAATTGTAAATATTGTATTGCAGATATTGTAATTGCAGATATTATAATTCCGGATATTATGATTGTAGATATAGCTTGCGAACTTCCTTTCACTAAGTGGCGTGCAAAACGCTCAGTGTTATTTGGCGAGCGTCATCGATAAGCAAAATGACATGCGATTTCATGCAGATGATAGAATAAAATTGATAATGACTGGTCATAATAATAATAATAATAATAATAATAATAATAATAATAATGATAATAATAATTATAAATGACAATGAAGTGCTTGCAAAGAAGATTTAAAAATGGAAGGATGCTTTGGAAGGTTCAATGAAACTTAGCAGTTCGATTCTTCTAGAAACGACTTGTATCTAGAAGCGAAGCTAAGTTTCGTATCACTCGAAGCCAAAAATAGACACTAGAAAAAAAGCTTCCTTATATTAAAGTTAGAATTTTGATTTTCGATTTATAAGCTTAGCAGTTTCTATGAATGTAGTGTCGTAATGAAACTTTGACATTCATATAAACCAAAATCTACTCTGAAGCGTCCTAAATTCTCTCTAAGCCAGTTTGTCTTTCTTATCGAACTTGACTATAGAATTCCAGATTCCAGAGCACGGATAAAGCTGCCAATTCTCCACTCTCTCAAACTGAATTATAAGTAGGAATTTTAATTAGATTTTGAGGATTCGTAAATATTTTAATTTTAATAGGAAATTGCCTTTAAACAAGTAGATTATTAAAAACAAGGATATTAAAAGCTAATATCCTACTATTAATTAATAAGATTTAACTAATTCAGACTGAGAAAGCATCTTTCTGAGATTATACAATATTTCATTCTCTTTCAGGTGCGCAAATTTTTCAACATTAAAGAATAATCCAGTCGCTACTTGCTCAAAGGCGCCCTTTCCAAAGCTGCTTGGTAAAGAGGTAATCTTTTAGAATCCCTTGAGTAAAAATCTAAGACGATTATATTTTCACAAAGGGAACTGTATAGCATATTGAGTAGCATATTCTCATTTTATATCCGATATTTATATATCGTCCATTTTATTATTATATCAGAATATTAGATTCATATCACGTAAACTCTACATGTCTGGAGCTTTGAGAAAAAGGATCAAGGTTGATTTATCCAGTGCTCTAGTTTTGGTATCATCATGCGAGGATAAAGCTGGGTGTGAAAGATTTTACATTACCCTGAGACTGGATCTTCGCCTGTCCACTGTGTTGCTGTGATTGGAGGCCATATGAAGCGCCGAGAGTGAGCTCTGATGATGTTGAAGGTGAAGAGCTCGACTTCCTCGACCCAGACTTCCACCCGCGCTTATGGTGCTCAAGGGTCGACTTCCGCCGGTGCCGTTCCGAGGGACCACCTCCAGTTGACTTCTACACACACGCACACCACGCTCATGCATACTTTGCTTTTTAGCAATAAGCGTTCACACATAGTATACCTTGGTAACACGACAACATACACGCTAATCGGGCCCCAGCTGCTGCAAACCACTTCCTTGGAAATCCTCTATTTTTAACCCATTTAAAAAAAAAATTCTACTCATTTTGTGTTTGTCACAATGTAGTGGTTCCATTTTCATTCTCATTTTTTTTCCATTTAAAATTTATATTTTTGAAGTACTGTTTCCGAATCACCTGTTTTGCGATGATTGCTTAAGTTCTCTTAGTTTTAATTATGTAGGAGATACAATTTTTTCTTTGAAATAAGTTAAAAGTTATATAAATTCTCTATAAAATGAGTCCGGGGTGGAGTCATTTTCTGAAATTTTGAGGAATATACTGCAAAAACAGTGTAAATTTCAATGTCTCCTTAAATTTTAAATAACGTCTGAAATACATAATTCATATTTTTCAAATTTCTGGAGCTCATTTTAAAGCTTAATTCCTACAGAATCGTAGCGGATTATCAGTATAAATGTAAAATATAATCTGCGTGCGTTCTAAGCAAATTTAGCTTTAAAATGAACCCAAGAAAATTGAAAAATGTTGAGGATTTTGGAAGTTATTCAAGATTTAAGGAAACATTGAAATTTGCACTGTTTTTACAATATCTTCCTCAAAATTTAACAAAATGACTTTATCCTGGGCTTATTTTACAGAGGATTTTGATAGCTTGCAACTAATTTCAAAATGAGAACTAACAATTAATAAAAAATTTTGTCATATGATCACTTACTAATTTTTATATTTTTTTTAAATATAAAATTACTAAATTTCAATAAGTTTCCAAAATATTTCTATGATTATTGCTCTCATGAGAAAAATGCAGATAAATTTTGAAAATATTAAATTAAAAAATTAGGACATAAAATAATAATCTTATGAACTTTAAGAGAAACTTTTGTTTTAAATATTATCCATGTAATTAGCAGTTAAGCTCCTTATTACGAGTGAGTTAAGTGGGTGTATAAATTTGCTTCATTATTGAGCACAAGCTCATCAGTTAGAGGGTAATTTCAAGATAGATTACCATGGGGGATCGCAGCTGGTGCCCGAGAGATTAATGTATAGTATACATAATATATACATAATACTGAATATCTAGTTACAACATAAATATACATACACAAGCATTTTGTGTTCCATTGATAGACAAATGATTTACTGGGCTCTAATGCGCCAAGCGATGTAACGGATAACCACCATCTATTTTTTAAGGAGTATTAAATTCAAAAGGCATCAATTTCCTCATAAATCGGACACATTAGAGCCGAATAATGCCGAGAATGTAACATAGAACAGTCAAGAGATTATGACAAAGTTAGCAAATGAGAAAAAGACAAAAAGAATCATAATGCAAGATGGCGTGACTCGTGGTTTCATGAGTTAATCAATTTTATCCTTTCTAAAAAAACATTTATGTATTTTATTTATTTTTATTTTATTTTTGTGCCTAGAGATATGTAATTAAATTTATTTTAGAACAGAACTCAGAATTAAGTATATGAATCGATTCTCTAGAATTAAATTACTGCTCGAAGATGTTTTTCGAACATAAGAAACCCAAAGTGCTGATATTTGAATAAAATTTGTAATTTGTTTGGTCTAATTTTTAGAAAACGACGTAGATTCTTTTCTATTTAATTTAAAAAAATGTGTCTTTAAATTTATTGATACCCAAGAATGACGCCAGAATGACTAAAGAATTATACGTGTGCTGTACATAGCGCAGTGCAGTGCAGGCAGCAGCTGTGGGCTACGGCTCAGCTAGATGAATAAATTTACCGATATTAGCACGAGTTATTATTTTTTCAAAAGTATGCTTTCGAAATCTTGCTGATAGATCGAATGAGCTGTAGATCTAGGCAAATCGCTGACACTGAGCGAAAATTTGATTTGGATTAAAAAGGACTGAATAATGTTTGTATATGTACATTATGTCGACTGTACTGTATAGTATTCGTATCAACGTGCGTGTAATCTTGGTTAAACAGGTATAGTATGTGTGATTAAAAATGACTATCTCGATCCAATTTCAGAATTCAATGACTTGCCAGAGTTCATTTTTATTCACACGTAATAGGGAGGGTCGAAAATAAATACTTTTGGAATTCGAAATCGCTACAACGCGGAAAAGTAGCGTATTGGGATCTTAAAAAAGTATAATTAATTTTTTAATCTTTTTTAGGACCCCAATTCGTTATTTTTGGGCATTGTAGCGATTTCGAATTCCAGAAATATTAATTTTTGACCCACCCTAATATGTAAAATTTCTACTCAGATTCAAGTTTTGAAATAAAAATTACAAAATATATACTTTTACTGGAAAGTTAGTTTACATCTGTTTCGATCGAAATAGTCAAACGATGAATTCTGGAAGCATCAGGACGTAATCCTTTTAAGGGAAGAGCATAAGGCTTCCATTATTTGATGAACACTATAAAGTAGTTTGCAGACACTTTTGGAATTCAAGCATGGCAAAATTGAATACAAAATTAAAAACTTTTTAAATTTTACATTGAAATTCGACTAAAGTTTAATTCAAACAAACTTCAGCCTTGTATTTACACGATTTCATGACTACATGAAGTTTACACAACTTTAATGGAAGATTATTATGCGAAGCTCGACTCGAATTGCACATTTTCCTTTTCTTTAAGCGTTTATTTTGGGAATAATAACTTTATTTTATGAATTTTAGAATTAGCTTTTATAGGTAATGGTCGAATTCATTTCAACTCATGCAGACTCGACTCATTTAAGTCACAGAATCGTCGTTTGTAAAAACTCATAACTTTGTCAAAAAAATTTTTCTATAAAATCGGTGAAATACGTGTCGTCTAAAATCCTTTGAAAAACAACATATTTCATCCGCAGACGATTCTGTGATTTAAACGTATCGAGTCTGCATGATTTAAAATAAAAATCGCCCTAATTATTAAAGTTTAGCTTACCGGATACAAATCCAAGTAAAAACAAAATTGATTTATTTTTTTGGCATTATCTCTGATTAAGTATTATATATTTATGCAAATTTGTTTGACTTTCATATACCCTAATATCATTATTTTGATTACGGCGATGTGTTGCTTTAATTGAACGTGAATCGGATTTTATTTTTTCCTATTAAGAATTTATATGACAATCGTGTCACGCTTCAACGTAGTTATCAGGAAGTTCATATGACACGTGAAGGATATGGAGTCCTTTTTGAGTACCGACTAAAACACCGACGACTATAAAAATACGGGATATGAGTTTTACGAGCGGCTTTTAACGATGTAACAGCGACATGGTATAAAGTCGTAAATTCTGAGGGCACTATAACGAAAGTGGACGAACGTCATTTTAATTTTCTCCACACGTATTTTTAATTTTAATCCAGCAGCAACAGAGTCGTATTGAATCTTTACGATGAAAGGGAATTGCAAAAAATCTGTTAAAAAACGATTACTGCTTTAATCTCTCCATTAATTGCCAAAATCAGTCCCGCAGTTCTAATTAAAACTTTTTAAACTCATTTTACGAGGTTTTTAGCGGTTATTTTAGATATTTATTCACTTATGGGAATATATATTTATGTCGAAGACTGTAATTCACTAAGAGAAATTAATTTCTCGCGTATTTTACGATGTTAAATTTTATGGCGTTATTTGCTTGGATTAATTAATTTGTTTTTAAGTTTACGCGTAACTTTCATAAGCTCTTTCCACTTTCATGTCTGCACACGATAGAAGCCAAATTTTGAATTGATGAAACGCGACATGCGAGGCGACAATCGAAAATGTCACAAGACATGCATATTTTAGAACCCAGAAATTTGCTATACTCGGCACAGATATTCAAAAACAATTTTAAAACTCTAACATAAATTTTTTACTACATTCATGACATTCTATGTATAAAAACCATTTCTAGTATTTAAAATTTAAAAGACAAAAATAGTTTATTCACACTTTGCTCCTGAGTTTTTATAGATTTTTAAATAATTTAAATTTCGCATTGACGTATCGCATGTTTCGTTGCATTGAAATTTTCATGGCGACCAATATAAATTGACACTCAAGAAACAATCGTCCCTGCTTAAAAAAATTAGTAATAATCTATCGTAAATCAAATGATCAGCAGTTTAATTGAACTTTATGCTGGATGGGGGCGGGGGGGCTTTACTGCTTTTTCTTATTACTATTAATCAAAGTGCAGTTTGCAAAAGTATTCCCCAGTTATTCAAATCATCAAATTTAAGCTTTCAGAATTAAATAATTAGTAATTTTATTCTAATTCCAATTTGGAGAGAAAAGTGTTCTGCAGGCATGCAATGTTATTCTCAAATTGTCTTCATTTATATTAAATTTATATAAGCAGGGACGCAGTAAAGAGTGTTCAGTTTATGAATAGTGTAATTGCCACTGAGGATCAAAATGATAATGTTTAGTTCGTAGATTCGATAACTTTGCTGATTTTAAAGAGATAATGAGAAACGCGTTGATTAGTGAGCGTTGTCCAGCGTGCCCTCTGGATGACAGTAGACTGAGTACCTTGCTGGAAGCACAAGACTATCTAGCTCGGCTGTGAGGTGTCTTCGAATCATGTGTTTTGCTGGAGGAATTCCTAAAGCCGTCGCCATCGTATCGCCAGTGAAAGAAGGTTCCAAAACCACTAATGCACCATGTACCCCAGAATCTGGAAATAATTACATGAGAATGTAATTGCGAGAATTATCTTCAAACAAGAATCATAATTAAATTTGAATCTAAAGATAATCGTTTCAATTTTTGATAAATCTGTGAAATATATTGCAGAGAAATTCAACGTGACTTTTAATTAGAAAATTTCAGAATGTTGAAATATCTGCGGAGTGGTACAATAAAAACTCGTAATCGAATTTAAATTTCGTGACGCCAGGACATTACTGGATAACTTTGGGATATAACTTTTGCCTTTCCGCCGCATTTCAAACTGAATTATGCTCTCTCATCCTGCGAATACTGATTTCAGTTTGAAACTATCGATGTAAAATATTTGATGAAAATATTCGAAAGTGATTTAATTAACTCGTAGATTCCAAATAATATTATTTACAAAAACAAAATGTTAGTGTTTTTTTATAGATAATAATTATAAATATTATACCTTTTAGATTGTCGGCATACTCAGTCAAGTCGATACTTCGCGCCCACCGAATAAACCTCTGATTCGTCCAAACTAGAGGATCTGTGTTGATTTGTTCGCAATTATGCCTCCTAACCGCGAGAGCCTTAAAGATAATTATATGATCGCTTATTACTAGTATAAACCTTCAATACTCCGTTTTTTGTTAGGAATAATTGTAACTTTTCTCCCTTTTTCTTTTCAAGTGAGATCACTTGGAAACTTGTTTAATAAGAATCCGCTTTTTTCAAAATTTGGTCACTGGTTTAAGTATTTTGATTAAGAATTTTTGCTGACTTACCTGCCGATCGTAGTTGAGCATTCGAAGCAAGTGTATTCCATGAACTATACTTGCTTGATGAAACTTTCTCGTCACGCCAAGAAGCTTTTCAAGTTCTTTTTTGCTAAGGTGGTCCAACATTCGCGCATCGACCATATTTGTCGCAAAACTTTCTGAATATTGAGCAAGTCCAAGGTCGGGCAGCCACTCAGAACTGACCCAAGTGTGTCCTAATTGTGCGATACAAGGATATCGAACGAGATTCGGTTGCCGATGTTCTTCAATCGCCAGTCTTAACTTTTTCCTGTGCAGAGGGTGGGTCACTCCCAGGCCCGCTTCTAACTCAGCATCATTCAATTCCAGTAAAACCTGCAATTAATTTTTTGTGCATCTTTATTTTCTTACCACCAGAGATTTACCGATTCGAATTAAACGATTCGAAGAGATTTATAGTGATTTTAAGGAACTTCCCACAATGAAAGACTTTCTGTAACATTTCTTATTGTATTAATAAACTGCTTTTAAAAATCTTTCGAAGATGATTGCTGAAAATGGAATAATTAGTAATATTTTTATATTTTTTCTCTTAAAATATTACCTTTCCAGACTTGATATTTTCAGCACACCGTGGCCCATATTGTGGCATCCCAAGTGCCACTTCCAACCACGCTAAAACCGTTGGAGCTCTCCATCTCTCCATATGCACGGATGCAGCTTCTCTGAGCAGGCGAAGTTTCTCGGCATATCCTTCCTCCGTAAGTGGAGACCGTGATCGATAGGGATCGAATCCTTCCGGGCCTTCGTTCCCCATACTACCAACCCCGGAACTATTCGCTGCCTTCCGGTGTCGCGAGCGGGCGAATACTCTGGGAAATAGAAAGAAAAAAGGTATGACTCAAGATTTTTCATAGCTCCGGTAAAAAAGGTCATCCTGGGGGCAAAAATATTCAAGAAAGAGTATAGAGAAGAAAAAGTTTCAATATAGGATATGTCAGGATATCAAATTTTATTACATCGTAATAATTCAATCATTTTTGATCCATGGAATTTACATCAGGAAACACGACTCTTGGTAATTAATAACCATTAGCATTATTAG
The DNA here is from genome assembly GCA_032275165.1 of Synergus magnus. Classification (NCBI taxonomy): domain Eukaryota; kingdom Metazoa; phylum Arthropoda; class Insecta; order Hymenoptera; family Cynipidae; genus Synergus; species Synergus magnus. The sequence continues at coordinate 122,808 of JAUESH010000015.1, read as the reverse complement.
TTTCACTTCTTGTCTTTTTAGGGCAAAATAATTTTAATTTAAATTCAAAATACTGAATCAATAATTATGAAATTGTTAAGGATCTATTTATAAAATATGTAACATTTTTTTATGATTCATCACTCCTACTTAATTAATTCTAGCATATAAATTTCAATTGTACTCGCCTCAAAACAATGTAATTTATGAATGGCTTTTAATTAAATATTATACAATCAATATAATAAATTCAAGTTTAGGGATTGCATGTACAAATTGTCTTCTTATTGGGGATCTGTCAGATATAGTATATTTCAGTGAAAATTTTATTAATAATTTATTGTATGAAATATTAAAAATGATTTGATAAAATTGCACTGCATGTCTGATTTGAAATGGATTCGGTCAAAAATTTCTTCATTTGTGTATTAATTAATTAACAAGAAACACAATGCATTTGCTTCATTATTTTTTTTATTCAACTACTAGTTTTTTAAGGCATTTCTTTTATCATTGAGGTCTGACCTAACGAGCTTCCCTATTCCACTTTTTATTTCCTATTCTTATGCGGTGCTTAAAAAAAAGGATCACCTTTCTCGGCAAATTCGCTTAATGGCTTTCAGGTTTCATCACATTGTTGAAACTCGTGTACAATAGAAGCTTGCAGGTTTCTATATGAGTTCGAGCGTCTGCAGCACGCTTTTGAAAAGCCGTACGACGACCAGCCAACATCCATCATTTACGGAAAATCAAGGGCTGCAAAAGCCGCACGTAAAAGCCTCAACAATAAACCGACCTGTTATCTTTCTTGAGTGAAAGAGCACGATTGAAAAATCAATGAAGCCTCTCGTTAAGTGGAACAGGAGTAAAGAAGATAGTGTGAAAGGTCGTGAAAATCCTCGGTCGTGAGCTTTAAAGTAGAGGGAAAACTAATTCAACCCTTTGAGGCTGCTTGTATTGGAATTTTTAGCCATTTTTTTAAGTTATCTCTTTGGGCTATAAAATGATCTCACCTCGGTTCTACCCCTTAACCACGCCCAACTTTTATGGTATTTAATTTAGATAAACTCTTTCAATAAACTCTTTAATTTGGGGGGTTGACTGCAGTGATGCAATATCGATATCGAAATATCGCAAATATGGATATTATTTTACCGATATCGATATTCTTGATATCGATATTTTTATACCTGATATACCGATATCGAAAATATTACAATCTTCCGCCTTTATATCGAATATCGAAAATATCGGAAATACCAATAATAATTTTACCGATATCAATATTTTTTATATCGATATTTTTATGCCTGATATATCGATATTGTAAATATCGATATTTTCGCTTCTATATTGCCTCACTACTAGACTGAAATTCAGTTTACCTGGAAATGGAACCCCACGTGCCCCCGCGTGTGGCAGAAGATCGAGAATGTGCAGAAGGTGCGATGACAGGTGGAGGTTGTTTGTTTCTTCTAGGCTCGGATTCTAAAGGACTCGACAGTTGTTCCACAGAACGAGACAGGGATGAATTGTCCATCGACCTTGAAAATGCATTCAAAGGCGACAGAGTAGGGCTGCAGTCCTTCGGCGTGGTAGCTGATCAACATAAAAATGGAAAAAGAAATTAATTTTTTGAATATATTAGACTATAGACAATAATGAAAAAAAAATGTTAAATGCATAAATAAACTAATGATTCTTCTATTGGCCATCTTTACAAAATTACCTTCTAATAGAACTGAAATACAAAAATAAATAACACTCAATTATCGTCATTTCCCAAAAATTAAGCAAGGGTTTGAACATATTTTGAAATATGTTCCTACAATTGATAAATAATGAAGTACGTAATAAAAAATATGTATAAGCAATTTTATAAACAGATAAAATGGGTGAAGCAGAAAGCCATTCAGAGTTTTCAAAGTTCGGAAAACTTTTACTTTAGAATTAATAGTTAAGCGCACTTTTTCCGGAAATTCATTTAGAAAGAGTTCTCTAATTTGAATTTCTTTTTCATGGCGATTAGATACGTAATGACACCATCTATGCAACATAAAGAACACACTGAGTCGGTATGACTTGTTAATTGTGTGATTTATAATAATAATAATACATAGTTTCTAATATTCGTTAACTCCTCGAGTTGATAATATATTAACATGCACGTGCACAGTGAGAAGCCTATATATAAATGGTGAAGTTTCTAATCATAGACGAAATTTTGGTAAAATAGGCAAAATCTAAAAGACATATTTTTTAAATGAGAATCTAAAATAATTAACAAAAAAATAGATTAATAGCAAAATAAACATTTTTTATTATATATGGTTTCTATATCCTAACATAAAAAAGAGGTTGCAATTATATCGAAAATATATTCTCACAATTACATCAAAGATTACATTTTTTAAGTAAGTTTCTGCAAAACTATATTAAAATTAGTATTTTAAATCCAAATTTAAGCCCTTGTACAACGCAGAGAAGTAATTGTACAATTATTTAAATAACTCTATCAGATTCTATAGAAATTTACCTTTAAAATAAGCACAAGAAATTTAAAAAATCTTCGTTATCTTGAAAATTATTGATATTTTTATAAAACATTGAGATTTGACATTTTTTTTTGCAATATCTTCTTAAAAAATTGACAAAGTGACTTCGTCATGGGCTCATTTTAAGCAGAATTTTGATAGCTTTTAATTTACTTAATAGAAAAGATGTAATCTTTGATGTAATTAAAAATTGACCTTAAACGATCATCGAAAAAAAGGTCAACTCACAATTCTAACCGGTAGCGTAAATAAAAAAAATCTTCAGGAGAGATAAACAAACCTTCCAAAAAAAATATAAAACTGTAGATTAAGCTCATTCGCTTGCAAAGCTTTCACGAGACCTAAAAGCACATGTATTTAAAAATTCTCTGCAAAGGAAGCCTAGAAAATGATTGTGCTTCAACTCCAGGTTGGTGGAATCCGTACCCTGATAATGAGAATGATGGCGTTTGATGATCATGTTGGACACTTACATTGGTACATGTGGGGTGGTGCTATTGAGGATACCACGGAGATGCTGTCCATATCCAGACCACTTCCCTCGACCGTAATAGTTGGCGTGCCTGTGCGAAATATAGGGTTTTATAACAATTGATAGGACCAATCTTCACTGGGAGGCAGTCATCCTCGATGTCAAATCATGATGAAGACCCGAGCTATTTTGTGTGTTCTTTATGCTGCACTTTTTCATGTATTTACATTGTCAAACAATTACATATTTATCACAAATCGAGGACAAATGAAAATGTTCCTGTCCAAAACGTGCAGGTGTGAATGTGGTGTTTATAGCTAAAAGTATATTCGTGAAAACTCTATACATATATACACATGTTTCGTGAATATCGTTGTGTAGCAGGACATTTTTAACAGGACACAGTGAATGCATTCTGAAACGTCTGGGAATGTTTCATGCTATGTGTCTTTCAGGATCTAAAATGCACTAGAATAAAAAAATGAGGATTTGATGAAAAAAGTAGGGTGCGATTATATCAAAAATAGATTCTCGCAGTCTCGAAATCTGAAGCGACATTCTCCCTTCACCTATTCGTTTTGAGCAACCGTTTCACAAAATTTCAAAACATTTTAAAGGATTTCAAGATATTGTAAGTGATTTTAAGGAATTTTTAAGGCACTTCAAAATAATTCAGAAGGGTTTCAAAATTTTTAAGTAATTTAAAAATATTTTTAAGTATTTCAAGGAATTTTAAATGATATTAAGGAATTCTAAAGAACTAAGAATTATACTTTTAAATAGCACAGTTTCGAGTTCATGTCATTAAAAAAAACTTAAACAATTAAGTAAAAAAACTATGAAACCTCTTAATATTAATTTTAAAAAGTAACTAATAGTTTCCTCCGAAAAGTCTTAACAATATACGAACTACTAAAGGTAGAAAGGACAAAGTGGAGACTTTGAAGGTACAATTAAACTAAGAAGTTTGATCATTAAAACTTCCACCCTACTCCTTAAGAAGATTCTCATAATATTAAAAATATATGATTAAGAAAGTTTCAAGGTACTAGAAAAGTTTCTATATCGTCGTATACAAAATATTCTATTTTCTCATTCAATTGAAAATTTTTGTATGTATATTTTTTTTGGAGAAACTCACCGTCTGTTGTCGAATCCGAAAGATTTCCTCCAACACTTGTAGCTCCTCCACTTTCCCGGTCGCTAGAACCACGAACTCCACTGTCTGCGCTGCAGCTTCCCCGATCACCAGCTTGTCCACCGGAAGTGGATCCTGCCCCCACCCCCACGCCGACGTTGCCGACAGTCATCCCCAATTCAACACTGCCAAGGGGTGGCTGAGAACCTAGGTGAGGAATTATGCCACATCCGCCTCCACCGCTGCTACTTCCGGCTCCGGGAGTCGCTGCACCATTTATGCTGCCCCTTGGAAATGAGACCAAAGACTCTTGGTCGCTCAAACAAATTCCGCCTCCGCCCCCTCGTTCTGCTAACTGTCTTTGAAGCTGAAAATCAGGTCAATTAATGAATTAAAAAGATATTTTAAAAAATTTGGAATGACTAAGAACCTATATTTCCAGAACGGAATGTCTTCTCGTTTGATCATTAGAGTTAAACAGTGCTTAGCTTGGTTATATTCGGATGGAAGCCGTTATACTAGAAAGGGTGAATTTATCAACTTTCAAGCGATCGACTTAATTCGAGTTATTAATATAAGACCTTTATATTTTAATCTGGTTTACCGGGCCATATCCTTATTTTTAAGCAGAGATTACTCAAAAATGAAATTACCATCTTATCCAATTTACTACCATAGTGAAAAAATTAACATAATTAGCAATTTGCCAAGAGTGATAAATCTTGAAATAATTGGTAGGCACGGAATTTATGAACATTAGAGAAAAGTGGAGGAATCTTGAATCTTAAATCTTGAGATTGGAGATAAGAGTCAAGAGTAGAATTGTTGAAGCTCACGAACCTCTTTAATAGTAGCATGTGCGTGAGATAGAGCAGCTTCCTTATCTGCTAAACTAGCTGCTAAACTGAGACTCCGATCCGCCTCGTCTCTGGCTGCCCTCAAGAGACTCCAACGTTCTCGTTCTCTCTCACGTTCTCGCTCTTCTGATGGAAGCCCTGCACCTTGCTGAAGACGTCCCAAGGTCGCCTCGTTTTCACGCATCCGCTGTAATCAACGGTCAACCAGACCCACATCCGGGCAGTAACTCCACCCCCAAAGAAAACCACCACCAACTACTCAAATTTGTGACCTACATTCATGCTCTAATGGCACTTTACAGCACACGTAGTACACCTTTCATTCTCAAATGACTTAAGTCCTCTAGAACCACATAATTTCATCATCAAGTAATTGATGATTACAAATTTTATCTGGAAAAATTTCTCCAGAAATAGAGGGCTCAACATTTTTAAACTCACACACACTTTTCAATAGGGATCAGCTAAATCACTATTCGTAAAATTTTACATCTACTAAAATGTCATGTGCGCGCCTTTGTCAATAATACGTGTAACCACTTTTTTATGATAGGATTTATATTTTTATATTAGGAATTTATGAAATGGTGTTTGTTTAAGTCCACTGAAAAACTAGAAATATTTGATACATTCTTTGCCAAAAATAACTTTATTCAACTATCTTCAATCTTGAGATAATTCGTTTTAAGTATAGAGTGTTCGGTATAGTATAGTATAGTATAGTACTTCGGTCCTGATTTCGAAGAAACCTAATCCACTTACAAGTCAGGCGTGCAGAACAAGGTCGTTTAACAGGTGTCAGGTGAGACTTTTCAGTTCAAGTTGCAAATGTGATTATCGATAAATGAGAATTCACTTGCAAAGGAATTTTATTCTTCCCATTTTCTGTTTTCTCAAACATATAAAATTAAAAAAGAAAGAAGCGTTTTAAAATCACAGAATTATAGATTCTTTATAAATTTTAAGACATCAAATTTCACCCCAGTTAAATGCATCATCAACAAATATAAATTTACTTTATCCCATTCAAAAAAGGAATTATTCTCCCAGGATGTGGATTTCTTCATCAGACTTACGTTTCCACTCATAAGTAATCGCGTGTCTGTTCACTAGAAAGAGGGGCGCATACCCGACGGATTATCGTGTCAACTCGAAGAACAAGGAAAGACACGCCATCAGGGGTTGAACACCGAACAAAGAATAAAGGAAGGTCACCCTTGTCTTAAGTCTTCTGTCACTTGCTCTATTTACGAAGGAGGCGAGCCAACGAAAGCAGCAATAAAATGCGATTAAAAAGGAAAGAAAATGAAAGAGTTGGTTTAGGTGTTGAAAACAGAAACGTGGGTAGATTTTTGTTGTAGTATGTATGTATGTATGTATGTATGTAGCATGAAGGGTTTACACTTAGAAGTACAGTGACACATTGACACTCCAACGAGATGAACTGGATTATACAAGGGTGAAAGGAAGGAAGAAGATAAAGTGACTGGAAATTGACAGTGCGCTTTATCGGAGGAAAAATGCCGTGAAACTCGAGGCAATCCTTCATAGCTAGATAAATGACGTGTCTTAACGGCTTCTAGTCTTTTTAATGCGAATCTGACAACCCTTTTCCGAACCTATCTTGTCCATATTTAACGAAAAATTCAATACTATAAACCGTGATACAACGAGTCACTTTTTATTAAAAGTTATCATTGCTCTCTAAAACTTAATTTCTCCAAATACTTAAATAATATACGCAATGTCAGCGTAGATTTAACGAGATAGCAAATCTACCATTGTCGCGACTTTTGTGAAAAGACGACTCAAAAGACTACGAGAGATAAAATTACTATACGCAAGACCTACAGAAAGGAATAGCAACTCGCTAACAAATTGGGTGAAATGTCTCTTTTGTTAACACCTTTCATTATCAGCGAGAACAAAGAAGACCCCAAACTTAAACCTGGAAAAACGTTTCATGTTCAGGATGGAAAATTGTGGTCACTGACAATTTAAATGGATCTCGGAAGATGAACGAGTTTAGCTCGAGCAAACTTTTCATATAAAAGCAGTTAGAAAACAGGTCGAAATGAACGAGCATCAAAGTCGATATTCGGAATACCGGAAAGTGGTTTCGCTTGATTTGATCATCTTAGGTCTATATATTCTCAAAAAGCGCGGTTCTTGAAAATGAAATAGTCAACGTCGACGTTCAGCAGAAGGATTCAAGAGAATGAGAAATTCCTGTCATTTAATGAAAGTGCTGCCGTCGCTTTTCACATAAATTTAATTTGCTGACAATTGAAAGACCTTTCAATAAAGCATGAATCTACACCTAGTCATATAAATTCAGATGTAGGATTTAATTAAACTAGCTTTTGAAATTCTTTTAAAATTCCTTAAAATTACTTCAAATCTTTTGAAATCGCTTTAATTCTTTGGACTCCTTTTAAAATCCTTTGTCATTAAAATTTTTTTTTTTTTATTTTCAAATTACTTAAAATTCCTTAAAATCAGTTGGCAACTCTGATATCGATTCTAAGATACATCTGGCGAATACAAATCCAACCAATAGGTGAAAAGATGATGTGGCTTCAGATTTCGATTTTGTGAGAATCTATTTTCGATATAATCGCAATCCTTTTTTTATGGTAAGATATTTAAATTGGATATTGTTGTGTTTTAATAACAGACTTGATTAAACAGTGATTGAGCTGATCCAAGAGCACTAAAGTCTGCAGATAATAAGAAAAACTCACCTGCTCATAATTTCTAATAAAGTCACGAAGTTCTCGTTCCTTATCTTCGAGAGTTCCATAAAGAGCTTTCATTTGATTCAGAAGATCGAATTTTTCGGCTTTGAGCCTCTTGCGATCAGCTTTGAGAGCCTGAAGAGCTTCTCTGGCATGCTGAAGCTCCATTTCCAAGGCAACGAATCGCGCTTCTTCCTCCAGGGCAGCATCTTCTCCACCAACCTCGCCTCGAGATGCTCCACTCAACAACAATCTTCTCAATCGTGCGACTTCCGCTACCAATCTTTCATTCTCCAGGCGTAACCTTCGTGCACTCGCTAATTCTACGGGACCAGTTCCTCCGTGGATGTTTGATAGACGTGACGCTACTAGGGGATCGCCCACTAGACCTGGCACTAGACCTGGAACGAAGCGGAAATTAAAGTCAAAAGGTGATATATCATCCGACAAAATGGATTCGAGCTTCTCATTGTCTTCGGAAAAAATATGGAATGGTGGAGACGACAGTCTGAATTTTTCTAATGCTGAATAATGCATTTAAAATTTCAGGATCAGAATTTAAATTGTCAACGTTGCCAATCTCAAAATTGCAATGCATTTAAATTTAATTAAATTGATTTGAATTTTTCACAAATTGGCCTTGACGATCTGGAATTTTCAAATTAATCAATCAAATTAATTAAATGTTTCCAGGCCATTGCAATGTTTCAATGCAAATATTCATAAATATAATAAATCATTCTGCATTCCCAGCCGGATGTTGAAAACGTTATTTTGCTCAACGCGAATAGGGGCATGAAATAGAAGACTACACTCAACATGCGTGGGGTAAAGGGTAGATTTGCCTGGGCTCGAAAGAGGATTCTTAACAGAGCTATACAGGGGTTGAAAGGGGTTGGCGTTTATAATTTATCCGCAAGAACTCACCGAGGGAATTAGCCGGGGACGTTGGCCTGCTGCCTGGAGCTGGACCAGGTGGTTCGTTATCCTCATCAGGACGCACATCTCCATCTACGAGATCCTTGCTATCTTTTTCCACATCATTTGTGTCCTTGGATGACCTCAAGGGGTCACGATTCGTCGGATTTTGCAGCCTCTCACCACTGGATCTTTCACTGCTTCCTCGATTAAGGAACGATCCCCTCGCACTCGATGACCCTCGCTCTGGACTTGCACTTCCTGATCTTGAATCTACACTTCCACCTGAACCACCTAATCTCGCTTTTTCTAAAGCCGGGGCGTAAGGTCTTCGAGCTTTTTCACTCGGGCTTCGACATGGCGAAGCGTTTCGTCTTTCTGCAAAAAAAATTATTTCTTTCTTTAGACTATGATTATTATTCAAGATGTACATTCATGTAAAAAACTTCAATATTCAGAGACCATATACATATATATGACAATACTGAGAGAATACGTGACACACTCGGAATGACCCCTTCGAAATGAAATTGAATTCTACTTCAGGGGAGTACCCACTCGACATTCACTGATTCGCTGATGGGTAATTGGTATATCTGTACCAACCACAGCTTATTGCCTCACTTGGCCGGGAACTCTGACCGACCAGGTTCTGATGATAAGACTCGGTTGGAGATCGGCCAGATTTTCAGGAGAAAGCACAGAATGTTCTCACGAAAATTCTCACGAGCTTTTATGAAAATTTCTCTACATAAGTTAAGTTTGTTTACGGTCCATAAACTTTTATCCTTTTGTAAACAAAAAATACGATTTCCCAGATTAAGAATCAATCAGGGTTCAGCAAAGAATTTCTGAAAATGCTCAATAAATTAGAACTAGATTGAATTTCCGATTTAAAAGCTTAAGTTGGTAGGGATCATGTACCATGTGCATATAACATTTCAAAGCTAGCTCTAATGTTATCGGCAGCTCATCGCTTTTAATCTCTCAGAATCCTACTCTATAAGATCTGCCCACTGGGTAGACTCTAAAGTTTCAACAAGAAGAGAAGATCTAAAGCTCTAGTAAATCCGAGAAACAAACGAACAAACGAAAAAGTTGGAAGACGTCTTAAGATTTCTTGAAAACTAGCCGATGCTAGTTTGGAAAGGCTTTGAATAGTTTTCTGCAGTCCTATTTGATTCATGTTGGAAGTTTGAGTGAATTTAAATCTGATAAGAATATTTCTCGAAATCACATTATATGTCGTGAAGATGATATTTCAAAGGTTTAAGTTCTTGAGAATTTTTCTCCAGTATTGCATAATTTTTTTGCATCCCAGGAATTCTTTTCTTCATCCCAGGAATTGTTTCTCTCATCAAAGGTCACCTTTGAGCACAAGAATGCTAATGAAAATTTTTTGACTTACCTATAGGACTCGACCGTCTGTCGATTGGGCTCGCTCTCTCCTTCTTATCAACAGGACTTGTTCTCTTATCAACAGGACTAGCCGATTTGTCGCTCGCAGAGCTTCGCTTATCTACTGGACTACTGCCAGCACTCAGCCTCTTGGTGTCAGGTTCAGCCTGTTGAGGCTGAACATCCCCAATTTCCTGTGCAGGGTTCAGATTAAAACCACTGCCACTGGATGAGGCATTCGACGAAGAGGTGTTGTTGGCATTATTGTTGCTACTGCTACTACTTGCACTGCTACTACCCCCGCCATTGGCGTTGTTGTTGTTCAACACCAGGGCACCCCGAACATCTCGTAGCTCTCCTCTCAAGGTGGCACATTCTCCCCTCGCCCTTTCCAATTCCCCGTCCAGACGGGCGCCCGTCGCTGCGTTTTCTTCAACCATCACGCGAAGTTTCGCCTGCAAAATAGAAAAAAGACAAAGCTTGGCCTTAGTACGAAAACTTTTCCAGACAGTAGAGAAGCGTTATTAAACTACTGAGCAAAAAAGAAACTAACTGTGAGAGAAAAGGATCCTCTGCTCCTCACATTTCCAACTGCAACGAGATTCCTCTCGTATTCCTACCATTATTTCAGCACGGCTCAGAAATTTAAAAAAATGCAAATCCGGGTACAAGAATTAATTCAGTAACTGTTAAGCAGTTTTCAAATATGAAAAATGATTATTTCAGATGGCACAAATTTCAAAGGGCTTCAAAAGAATTCGAATTAAGATTTGTTTTAAAAGAAGTAGAATGTTATGTGCGCCTTTGTCAATATTTTCTGCTTATGATAATTTTTAAAAATTTTATCTTAAAATATCTAAATCTTCACAAATTTTATTTTAGTCTCAAAAAGAGTCCTGTCATAAAAAACTGCTTCTATAAACTGGAAGCTTCGAAGTGTGTGTATAATTTTAAGGATATAAGATGAATTCGAAAAATTTCAAAAGATATAAATATATTTCGAAATATATATAAAAGAATCCACACTTTTGTGAATTCTTTTGAACCGCCTTAAACATTTCTTAAAATATCTTAAAATCCTTAAGATGTTTTGATATCTTTGAAATCTTGTGAAGCGAATACAGGCGGCGAATACAAATCCAACCAATAGGTGAAGAGAGAACTCGCAATCTCAGATTTCGAGATTGCGAGAATCTATTTTCGATATAATTGCAACCTCTTTTTTATGATAGGATTACATACATTTGGGAAAGATTGAAAAGGATTTAAAAAGAATTTAAAAAGTATTTTAAACAAATTTGACAAATTGTTGGGATGTGAAGAGTAGTAAGATCAGATAGTGGTTCACTGATCTATCACAAATATATCTTCCAATTCAGTGGGGACGAGCAATAAAATTCATCATGGATGATTACGTTTGTCGGAAATATGGAAATGCCCTCAACGCCCGTTATATTTGCTTGAATCAGAATATTTCCGGTTTAATGGAATACACAATTGTATGTGCGGATTACCTTTCCAACCACCTCCCCCCAGCAAACCATGAGAGAGAACTCAGCAATGAATTCGTAGCAACACTACCATGGAAATTGGCTGACTTGTATAAGCGGATTGTAATAATCTCTGAATTTAGTGATAAACTACAGCGTAGACAATAATGCTCGCATATTAATCGTAATTGAACTTTCAAATCGAGCCTGAAATGCAACCTCGTTCAAAGGGTTTTGTTAAAAGATTCGGTTCTAATACTAATATTGAATCAACTTCGCATTGGCTTACGTAATTATAGCTGTGGATAAATTGACATTTCACTGTGCCTTTATTGTTTGGTATAATGAAGGAGCAATTTTTAATGTCTGCTTTAAAAGAACTAAAATTCGAGATTGCGAGAATCTATTTTCGACATCACATCTTAAAATCTTTTTATGTGTTGAAGCATCATATCCAACATTTTAGTTAATTCCCACTCAAATAATTTCACCATAAAGGAAAAGTGACGCGTTTGCAATTCGAGGATAGTATTTGAAATGCAGAGGATATTTTCTCTTATTTTCATTGGATAGCAGTGTGTGAGTGGCAAAAGTGGAAGCCCGTCAGGCAAATAGGAACTCCTGAGCAAACAGAACCTAGCTCTGGCAACTCGCCGCCATTGGCTACGTTCCAACATTGATCACACTACAAAGGGGGTGTCTAACCGGCGGAAGCGGGTTGCGAAAAGCTTTGCGAACTTGTTGCATTCTCTATGATAGGAGAAGAGAGAGGGATAAAGAGGGTGGCTGATCTCCAAACTATATCCGGTTTAAACGTGCCCTTTTCAAGGACGTCCTTCTTATCGATTGACTAAATTCCAGATTTGCAGCAGATGAAACGGCCTCTGGAGATGAGTCAAGGATTTCTCGAAGGCGAACCATTGGTTACAAGGACGCAAAGCGCACGAGTTATACTTAGCATATGAAAACAGCAAGATTTGTAGTATTTGTACTCGTAATTATAGAATATTCAATGTTAATTGCTAATTAATTATGCGGAGTATCGAGGATGTAAGAAAATCCATTTTGTACCTCTTGAAACCGGCTTCGGACAAGTTCGCCCTGTGGTAGAAAGTTGGATCGAAACCCTTCCATTTAAATTTTCCACTAAGCGATACTCTATTATTAAAGAATATTGTTCATCCAACGTGGACGACTGAATCAATAATTTTATTGGTAAAAACACCTTTGAAAAGTTATCGTTGTTTTGTTTCTATTTCAGGGTTCATGAATATCGCTGTAAATTTTTTTGGGTAGAATAGAAGCTTTGTCTTCATCGATAAAAAAAGTACAAAGGACTGTTTCGCGTGTCCGAGAAAGCACTATAACAACTCTATCAAAAGACAACGAATATTTATTTCAGTAGGTTTAGTCTCGAAAGGTGAAATTGGGGAGGATTTTCATTTCCTCGTGAACACCACCATGAAATATACATTGCTGGTACAGGAGCGATTTTTCACTGGCATTAAATCCGCAGGCAAGTTGAGACAAACGAAATACACGCTTCTTTTTTTAACATTTAGAAAAGTAATTAGAAATGCCTGAAACACTTTTTCCTTTTTTAGTCTGTATTTTGAAGGTTGAATGAAGTATTTTGAACGAACATGCAGAAAAGGGAAATGATGGTCGTACATGTGATTGTGCTCTGTATAAAAGGTATGGGAGGTGTTGCTACCATCCGGTGAAAGCTGTCAAATGCAGGAAACTTTTCGAAATGAATTTATCACAGGAAAGGCAAACAGCGAACCGAAGAACTGCGCAAGTGAGATACACAAGCAGAGCATTTGTAGACATCTATACTATAGTATATCTATATACACATATAGCTTGCTATTTCTGTAGTACAAGATAGCTATATATTAAGTCGAGACAGGTAGCTGAAGGCATCTGCAATTTCTGTAATTACAGCCCTTTTTGCAGACGATGCTCGGATCGACCCAGGAGAAGAAACTCTGAAGAGATGGGAAGGTCTAATTCTTCTTGATTTATGAAACTGTTATTTTACATTTTATGCATGGAAAATCAGATTGTTTTGAGATTCACAAAGAATCAGAGATCATTGTGTATGCACTATGCAATAACCATGGGGTTGATGCAGATCAAAGGAGCTCAAGAATATTTCATATTCAGAGTAAAAATAAGCAGTGAGATCTCTAGAATACATAAAAACGTTTCAATATTTAACTGTCTGACAATAATCAAGAATTGAATATGGCTTCAATAGTATTCCTGACTTCCGATATTTTTCGATCGTCTGGAATGTTTCCACAAAAACGAAAATAAATTTCCGACTGGCCTCAAATATCGATTCGTTTCTATCATTCCATTGTGCCTAACGACCCTTTGGCGATAACGTTCCATTGGGGTAGTGTAATGAAAATTCGGTAAAAAAGTCCGTCGGCACAAATTGGCCATTAGTCCGGCAGAGCCTTTAGATTGACATATCCATCGAGTCAATATTTCCCGCACTATATATAGATTCAAAACCTACTGTCGATGTCAGACCCCCCGAGAACCAATATTTATGCCTTCGCCGATCCTATCGATCAATGGCGATTGTAATTTCATTACAGACGTTAAACCAGTTCCCCAACGTCGTCATTACAATTTACAGGTCCATAAAGAAATTGCGATCGCGAAAAATATCATTTCCATTTTTCATGTAAAATCGCTGCTTTATAAAAACTAGTACCCGGTTCAGTGTTGAAGATCGCTTTTAAGATTAAAATAAATCAATTAAGAAGAATTAAAAGCTCTGTAAAAAATATCCTATCATAAAAACGAGCCTAAAGTATTAACAAGAGACATTCTAATTCTCTAAGTTCAATTTGAATTTGAAACTGTTCTCTAAGAACTTCTATAAAAAATACTGTTTTCAACAAATAAAGTGTAACAAACGATCCTATTTGAAATTGCTGTCTCATCAAATTTCACCGAATCCTAATGCAGTGGACCCTAGCAAAGCGTGACAGATGTACATAACTTCAATCGTAACCGAGCGCAATGTCCGTTCCTATAATTAACCTAACTACTGGTGCAATCGTGCATTTGTGTAAATTTCGCTGGGGCATCAAAAACACCGAGAACCGTCGTCGCAGTGATGCTAAAGTACCCTTCCGTTTAACGAAGTTACATGCACCAATGAGAAATAATGGCTGCCGCCTCCCACCTTGCCTATAATTAGACGCCGTTTTCCCATTTAAACCACGATTATAAACCCGAAATCACGCCCAAGCTTTCATCGATTTGAAGCAATTTTGTTCCTGCAGTTTAATTTCAAATGGACTTTTACTGTAGAATTTATTCGTTCTGATGAAGCACAACGATTGACCTACTGGCAAGCCTTTCATGACCTACTAGTAAACCGTTTTATGTATTTTCAAAAAACTTTTTACTTTGTTCGTATCAGGAAATTGCTCTGACAATTTGAAATCATTTAAAAAACAAATAGGTACTCGAGATATCTAAATCCGCTGAAAAATTGCGAAAGAAGTTCGGTTTCCCCCGAGGGGATGTTCACTTGGGAAATCAATCCTGGAGTTCTTAGCCTATCTCCCTTATTTTTCAATTGTTTTTCTATCCCTGCCTCTCTTCCACTCATTGGCAATCGATGGACATCAGAGAATCCTTCACTTTCTCACTTTTTCTCTCTAAAGTATATATTTAAACAAATAGATATTGTTTAAACAATTTGAAAATTGATTCTTAAACTCATGGTCTTTATGTCACTTTTTAGAGATCATTCTTCTGGGCATTGGAACAAAACGAGGGGGGGGGGGTAAATACATAAAAAATTATTACTATTAGCTTTGGAATAATAAAGTTTGATGACCTCCAAATTCCTATTCGTTCGTAACTGCACAAAACATTTATTTCTATACAGAAAAGTTACATAAGCTTAGATCAAAACAATGCCTGGAATTTCATATTTCGATCGGTGACATTGAAAACAATGACTTTTTTTTAACTCCGAGCACGGGTGGAGTCTGCTAGAAGGTATCGATCCACGGTGCTGGGTGAATAACCAGCACGACTATAGATCTGTGTAGGTGAATAAGTCTGATGCCTACTAGGTCACAACGACCTCCTTCTACTTGGCATTCTACATATATCTACAGTATACTATATTATGCGATCTGGATCTAAACCCCTGAGTCTACTTCAACCAATAAATGTTCAATACTTCAATAAAGTAAAAAAAGAAAAGACGAGGAAAGCAAAAAAAATGCTAGTGTTATAAAACCATTATGTAGTTTTATTACAATTTTTACATTCTCATCAGGGAATGTATTATTTTCCGCCAAGATTATATTTCATCTATATAATTCGAAGCTTACTTTTATGAAATTAAGTATAGAAAGTTAGTCCCTGACTTTCTAGATGATCACTTGAACGTATATTTCGAAAGGGGTACCCTTAATTCAAGTATGGAAAGTTGTTCAGACTTATTAATAATTTGAACCATTTTTGCGATGCGAAAATATAAAAGAATTTCAGATTTATTTCACGAATTAAAAAAGTTCAAGAGACGTTATTGGAGAAATTCTTACTTCAGCGTTACTTAATACCCTGTGGAATCTGCTGAGACGCTCAGGTTTACATTTATACTAGGCGAGTATTCTTTGCAGTCTTATGCATATTCAAAGAGAAAACGCAAAATACTCAAGACTCAAGCTAAATTCCCTTAATTTTGAATCCCAACCCTTTCAGATATTCAACATTAAGCCTCAACGTTAGGAGTAACTCGCGTTCCGGGTGGAAACGTGTTTCCCTCATGCATTGCAGAATATCGGTGGCTGCTGAGAACCTTCTAAAGGCTCTTTGATCAACACTCTCCGACTGATTGATGAGAGGTGGCGCAAAGTGCTGGTGTTGATTTCAAACACGCAGTCTAATTCTTCCAATGGAGATGAATCGAATTATCTTCCCTCTAGTTTGGGCTGATCCGGATACGTGGAACTGATACCAATTTGCGGAGGTATCAACTTCAAGTTGGTTACCAGTGGGGAATGCATCGAATATGCAATTTCGTTGTCAAGGAGACAAATGTACGGCCGAACTGATGTTTTTGATTTTAACGTTGTGTTTCACCAACAAAACTATGTATATATGTATTTATTAGGCTTATCCTATCATAAAGAAGAGATTGCGATTTTTTGAAAATAGATTCCCGCAATCTCGAAATCTGAAGCTACATTCTCATTTTGTTAAGTATTTCAAGGAATTTTAAATAATATTAAAGAATTTTAAATGATTTTAACAGAATTGCAAATAATTTAAGGATTTTAAAGAAATTTCGTAAGATTTTAAAGTTTTAGCCTACAATAATTTGCATGAAATTATTACATGAAATACTTGTATGATTTGTTTATTTCCTTTCGTTAATCTACTAAATCATAAACAATAAAAATAACAGAAATAGCACTTAGAAACGCTATACATTAATTAAAGATGGACAGATATGCGTCTGTCTAATCACTATAATGATTAATGAATTAGCCTATCTTTATCTGTATACCTGGTATCTATTTACTAGTATAGCGTGTGCCTTTCACCCTTTCACCCTGCCAGTTGTGATGCAGTAATGCTTTTCCTTTTCGATTGCGAGCCAGTTCGAGTCACCGGAACTCAGTGTAGATTGCTCGCAATCCCGTTCCCGATTCTCTCTCAGAAGCTCCCGCTGCAATCATGGATGTATGTTGTTTATTGAAAAGGGGTCTAACACAATTGTCCCTCTCACGTAGCATGTAAGCCGATTATTAAAAAAAAGAAACCCGCTTTGATGCGGAGCCGCTGGTAAATATGATTCAGCAAAAGCTTGTGGCACGCATCAGATAAAGGAGGATTTCATTTTCTATACACAGACTATTTAAAAAAAAAGTGTTATTTTAATCCTTCGACCTCGGGGGAAAGATACATACACTTAAAAGTGAACTCTGAGATTTATTATAAGCATTATTTATTTCAATATTTTCTTCGGTTTCAAAATTTTTAAATAATAAAAAAAGCTGATTTGAATCCAATCGATCATCAATTTCATTAGAGAGACGAGAGCTTAAAAGTATAATATGTAGAGCAATGTGAACCCGATCTGAATATATCTTTAGAATCCATTTCAATAACCTCAATCCATTTAGTTCAGAAAAAAACTTTAATGAAGAAAATAAAACCCGACTGCAGCAAGAACTGGAACAGAAAGAGCTAATCGATCATCTGAAATTGCAGCCGATGACCTCCTCTTGCATTTGAAAAATTGTTACCAGGCCAACAATATCTAAAAAAAGGTTAATCCTGGATCAAGTAATGCAATATAAGCAAGTTTCTCGCCTTCAACAAAATGGATTATAAGCTGTCATCTCCTGTTTCACAGCTTCCGTAGCTTCTTTGTGAAAGTGTCATCTTTTCGACATTAGGGCTGAAACGATGTAACATCAGTCGATTCTTGTCTTCCCTGGGCCAAAGTTTACGTTTTACGGTGAACGAGTGAGTTAAGCCCAGCAGCTTGTGCAATGACGACAAAGACAATTTGCATTTGAAAGCTGCATCGCCCGCGCTCGTTCTTTCCGCCGCCCACGAGCGATTCCCCATCATCTACCCCCAGTTCACTTTTCTTTATCTTCCGCTCCTCCCCATCATCCCTCGATTCTTTCTTTCTTTCTTTATTTCTTTCTTTCATTTTTTCTCTGCTTTTCTTTCCTCCTTTCTTTCATTCATTCCTTTGCTCCTTGCACGCTCGCGACTAAACGGAAATTGGATCTTTAACGGGGGATCCGATCCGTAAAACACCCGGTTTTGTCCCAAGCACAACCTCAATTTGTTCTCAAGTACAACTGTTGAAAGTAATTCTACTCTAGAAGCAGAGACATCCAGTCGCTTCGCAATTTTCGCAATTTCCCATTTGATAATTTAATCATTTGTCATTTCGTATCGAGGAAAATTGCTTCCTATTGAGGGATTTTCAGACGTTACTTTAAAACTGTACTCTCTCAAACTGAATTAGTAAGAATTTGACTAAGTGAATTAGTATAGCCTCATATTTGACTACTGAATTAGTAATTTCTCCACTATCTACTAAATTAAATAATAAGTCACCTATTACCAAAGTGAATTAGTAAGAACAACTTACTAATCTATTTTACGAGAGGGAAATGCAGCAAATGTTACTCTGAAATAATGTAGTAAAAATCATACAGAAAATAAAGTTGCAAGAGGATTGTTTTTCCGCGTGTTTTCGTTCTCGGTGATGTAGGATTGAACCCGGGTCACGTGTCAGCAATGTATCTTCGTTTACTTGGTTGTAAATGTGGCTTATAGGTCCAAAGTCGCAGCGAACTTAATGCTTTCTCTCGCGCGTAAATAGCACGTGGTTGCGCGCGTACGTATACACCTCCTGCACGTAATTACAGTAATTTTCAAGATCGTAGATCGTTTAAAACGGATTCTTTAGAATAGCATCCACCCTTCTCTAAAACCTTGTTTAAGTACACATATCCTCGGAGACAGTGCGATAATAAAATCCGTGACTCCAATATAGCAAAATTTCTGTATGAAAATATCTTCTCTTACCGTTTTGAAGAAAACTATTCAAATTTAGAGACGACTTGATTTATTCTAAAATTACGTTTTCGACCTTTTTCACCTTCCCTGGTGGCTCCATATTGGTTTTGTTGGTTACTTTCTCATCTTCCATCTTCATAGGAGAAACGCAGAGTGTTTGTCGAGCAGCTAAGTGGTTCCTACCCTCTTATACTACCAACTGAAGCTCACTCGCACGTCTACCTCAGGTTCTATGCATCCCCATATATCTTATATATACATTATACAATATCAGTGAAAGCACAAAAGTGCTCACCCTCTTCCTTTGCTTACAGTTCCGTTTTTCCGTTTTGCACTGACGCTCTGCAGTTCCATTCGGGTCGATGCGATCTTCTTTACGCAGGTTCACAGAAAAATTCTGTTTTTTAACCCTAGATTTACCGAAAATGCGTACTCAAATCAAATTATTGAAGATTAACATATTTTAACATTTCAATGTAATTTCTCACATATCTTATGAAAAAAGCTATACACTTTTTTTACACATCTTTCCCAGCGAAAAAGAAAGTATTGATACGAATTGAATTGAAAAGACTATAAGACATCCCGAGAATCCTGTTTTGTGACAGAGACGCATTGGAGCAGTGTGTCAATAAGTGTATAAATTCGAGAAGACAGATATCAATTTTGAATCTTTCTATGCGTACAAATACAGCGCACAAGTTTGAGATCAGCTATAAATTCTATTCAATGCGTCAGCACGAATTTATGTATGTTTCTCCCATTTCGTTTGAATACGTGCGATTTGAAATCGTACTTTAATTCGCCTGGACGCATTAACGGGCAAACGCTTCAACATTGGAGAATCCAAAACGGGTAAAAAACGGGATTCACACGCATTCACACGCATTCAAAATGTTAATTCGCCCCAATCCGTATCAATGCTTTTTTTTTCTGGGTTAATACACATTCGTATAAATTTTTATTTACAAATGTATCAGAAGTAATTTGCATTCATATTATATTAATTTCATACAGATTTTTTTAACAGTTTACTGAAAATTAATATGTTAAAAAAAAGATTTACGACCCAATGCACACGCGAGCAACCCTTTTCAAGCGCAAAGGGATCATCCCTTGTGTCCTTATTACGTTAAAGTGACGGACTCAAGCGGGAAGAGCAGCGATCATGGTTAAAGGGCAATGTTTGAAGAAGCTTTCCAGAACGCGTACGAATTTTATGACTTCCATATTCCACCTTTTCACCGTTTAGGGTCTCTTTAAATCTCTTTAAAGTCAAATTAAAAATATTCAGCTAAATAATCCCAGTGAATTTTCACTGATTAAA
The DNA here is from genome assembly GCA_032275165.1 of Synergus magnus. Taxonomy (NCBI): domain Eukaryota; kingdom Metazoa; phylum Arthropoda; class Insecta; order Hymenoptera; family Cynipidae; genus Synergus; species Synergus magnus. The sequence goes on along the minus strand of JAUESH010000015.1, from coordinate 102,340 downwards.
ATAGCTAGAAGTAGGCTTCTGCAATTGTTCTCAGTGAAATTCCACTGATTCGAATGAGAGTAGGTATATATTATTATGATTTCAGAGAAATAAATGTTCCATAGATCAGTATTTTGCAGTATTTCAAAACTCCCAAGAAGATAGAGAAAATCTTTAGAATATTACAAAGCACTTTCAGGACTTTGAAATAAATTGTAAGAACGAATGAAAGCATATTTTCAAGAACCTTTGAGAGATCGCGGTGAATACTTTGAAGTAGAAAACGGGGAAAATTAAAATAATATTATAAATGACAAATTTTGGGATCATCCAAGCATATAAAAATCCGACTATTCGCAGATGTTCAATAAATTCAGCCACGGTGCGTTAAGCGAAACATATTCTCCGTGTCGTTTTGATCCATTGCCTGCAGTATACCAAGGGGAAGATTTTCACTCGAGCTATGGATTTTCAAAGCGAAATCTCCGCTAGAAGAGTGACGCTTGAATTTCGCTCCCCTGAAGGACCAAAGGAAATTTTCATGCAGTCGAAGAGGGAAATAGGAAGCTGGAAACTGGAAGAAGAAATGAAAGGGGAAAATGTACGTGCTGAAGCATACCGATCTTGTCTAATATTGGTCTGAGTGCCAGTATTTATATGCAAGCCGTAGATTTACGTTCATACATGACCTGGAAGATATCTCAACTTCGACATAACTAAGTTTTCCAATTACATTCCACCTGCACAGGTGGAATATTCTCTAATTGAATATACAACTTTAAATTGAAAATTACATACTATTTTCAGGTGAACTTTTTTACAGTATATTCGAAGCTATAATTTGGTGGTCATTCTGGTCAATTCTGTCTCTTATGCCTTGAGATTTAACTAAATTAAATTGATGACCTAGTGATATTCGAATTTAACAAAATTGCTCGAGGCCAAGTTGCACTTTAATCAAGGTTGGTAGGAAAATCAGGGAGACATGACACCTCCATCAAACTTGATTTACTCAATAATATACTTTTACATCACGCCCCTGTTGGCTAACGTTTAATCATGAACTTGTCGCAAACGAGATTCGATGGTCGACATCCAATTTCCCAATCCACACTCATCCAGTCGTAAAGCTTGATAAAAGCATAAAAATTATAAATAATCAAACAGCCTCGCACAGCACTCAACAAATATTTCCTACTAGAGTGATGACATAAAAACTGGTTTTTATCCACATCAAGGGCTTTACATGCTTTCTCTTGTAAGCTTTAATCACTCGCCTCATATGAAATTTTTAAAGCAATTATAATTTTCATGTATATGTCATGTTAAACACAAAAGATTTTTAATCCTTTGTACCTGTTAATTTTTATTTTCAAGTTTAGTGGATTATATACATATTTACCAAACTTTTCATTTCAAAGATGAAAGAGTTTAAATTTTACTCTTCTCGACTTGCTTTTAATTACATAATTTTTTAGAGAAAGAATGTCATGTGCGCGCTCTTTTGTCAATAATTCTTTTAAAATCGCTTTAAATTCTTTAAAATCACTTGAAATTTTTTGAAATCGCTTTAATTTCCTTAAAATCACCTAAAATCTCTTGAAATCCTTCAGGAAGTCTTAAAATCTTGTGAAATCTCTTGAAAATACTTACGTTCGTTGGAATTTTTTTAAAACACTTGAAAATTCTTTAATATCATTTTAAATTACTTGAAGATCTTGAAACTCATCTGAACTATTTTGTAATTCCTATAAAATTCCTTAAAATCAGTTGGCAGCTCTGATCTCTGTACACCGAAAAAATTGGGTTCATAAAAATAACTATATTTTACGGGTTAATTTTTTACTAGTTGAACTTACTACTTT
>JAUESH010000015.1:77939-100396 GCA_032275165.1 Synergus magnus | reverse complement strand
ACCTAGTAATCCTTCTAACGAACCAAGGAGACTAGTTAAATCCTAGTAAACCAGTACCAGTTTTTTTTTTCGGTGTACAGTCGACAAATACAAATCCAACCAATAGATGAAGATAAAATGTGGCCTCTGGTTTCGAGATTGCGTGAATCTATTTTCGATATAATCGCAACCGCTTTTTTATGATAGAATTGTAGTTTTCTACACTCATTATTCGTTATAATTATATTTTTTCGAGCAAAAAATAATATTTTATAGTAGTGAATTTGTAATTTAAAGTGATACTTTAAATTATTGGGGCGTAAATAATTTAAAGTGCTGCTGTTTCCTTGGTTTCAACTAAAGTAGAGCAATTTTTTTATTTGGCATCAAATTAAATTCCGCGATTTCAGTCACGATGAAATCAGTAAACAAAAGCAATATACGTTTAAGATTAAAAATTCAACATGGCTTGGAAAAATAACGATGCTTTGCATATACGTATCTGAATGTATTAAATTTAAAAAAATGCTTGGTTAAAATTGATACATTAGAGAAAGTGTAAAAAATCAAAATTTAAAAGAAAATTCAAAAATCTATGTCATGAAAGCTGTGTTTTAGATTAAATCTTTTATTTTCATCGTCTTTAAACCACTTTCACCAGATTTAAGATAATTTGAGGACAAAAAAGACTAAAAGAAGAAGTATTTAAGAAGAAAATTGCTCGTAATCAGGTTGGACTTTACGAACAGAAAATAGGTCATAAAGTGTTTCGCCTTTTTTTGAGAAGCTGCAGAGAGTATCTTTAAAAGTATAAAAGGGGATGTTATAGTGCAATAAAATTCAACAGACTGCCTTTTGCTCAGTAACTGCTGAGCACACAACTCTTACACATATCCATCCCAACTGCAGTTCAGCATGAGTGATTGTCTGACATGTACTGGGCTTTACTACTTCTAGTTGAACTGCAAGGATAAGATAATAGTGCATGCACTATTATCTTATCCTTATCTTATCTTATGCAAAATCTTTTTATAATCTTATATAATAATCACTAATTAATGCAACTCATTATAAATAATCGACATTAGTTCAAAAGTATCAAAACTTCGAGTCTCTAGTTCTTTAAGCTGCCAAATTTATAATACGAAGACATTAAATTGCGATTTGTCTGGCAAGATCTTTTAAGTCTACTTATATGGACGGGATACTGCACTTTGTTGTGTACACTTTCCTCTTTCCTTGTGTGGAACTAGAAGCTAGAAGCTCCACCTAGAAACTCGTAATTCTCCACGATGAAAGGTAATTAGCAATAAGCTGTTCCTCTTATGAAAATATTGCCCATATCGCAGCTTCAGTCCTTGCACTTCAGTTATTAATCATGATAACCGACAAATTCTTAGCAATACTTATGTACTTGAGTTTATTAGAGAAGTATTTTCATACTTCATATGTATTTTAAAAAACTATTAATTTGAAAAATCCTTTGTATTATGTAGTATCAATGACCTTTAAACCTTCCTTTATTTCTTTATTCTTGTTCTACTCTTTGACTAAAATAATGACTGAGGTTAATGTATTATTAACCAACAATGCTCTTCTATCAGTAAATTCTTTTTACTTGTAATAAAGCTCTTTTTATTTATATCTCGGAGACAAGGCCCCTTCAAGCTCTCAAAGGAACGATGTTTCAGACTTTAATTAAGTTATATAATAACGTAATTGGAAATTGCAGCTCAACGCTGCAAGCTCTCCCCTTGACTACTACTTGCTCATAAAAACCTTTATCTAATTTTTCTGCAAATACCCACTGGTCAAAAGTACACCATTTTAATCATTTTATTCTTTTAAAAATCTTTTCTTTGTTAAATCCACTTTGAAGGATTCTATTATACTTTTTACATAAATCCAATATTAGAGCTTCAAGGTTTAATTTAGTTTTTTTTAACACATATTTAGGATTTTTTCCCTATTCTCCTAATGTAAATTAGTAAACACAACTTCGTAAAGTTTGTAATAATTTTAAATATTTTTTATGATTATAAATTTAGTGATAAATGTCCTCCGTTAAAAAAATTCTCACGTTTTAAATACCAAGAGCGTTGAGAAGTTATCGGCACATTTCGGTTTACTTATTTTCCTTTCCTGACATCCTTTTCTTGTTCTTTACAGATAATTTTCACTCGTAAAAAAGTTTTTTAATTAACCCCGATTCCAACGCATCCATCATTGACTTAGTACGTTTCCAGCAAAACGAATTTTAACGCCTTGGAATAAACGATCTTCTTGTTTTCCTCAATCAAAATCTGCTTACTAATTTAACTTGAAAACTTTTTAATATTTCAGGTAAATTAAAGTACTTGGAAGGATAAAATTCAAAGGATGCAGTTACTTATTGAGGTCTTTTCGAAAGTTTTAATTAGATTTTCAAAATTGAGAGTTCAATTTAAGCCCTTCTCTTAGTGCAATTTTTAAAAGCTGCTTCATCTCAGAGTCACATATTTTAACTTTTTTTATGCTGATGGAACTGATGCTGGAAATGGTGGTCTCACAAAAAAAAGTAACTATGAATTCGGATAAAACTCACCTGCGCATCTGCCAAGATGCGGCGCATTAAGGCCAGGGTGGGGTGTGCTGTGACGGCATCATCGAGGGCAAGTACGTCACTGTCCTTGTTCAACCGATTCAAGCTCGACAGAGCTGAAACCATTAAAAATTTCCATCAGATCTTGAATGAAGACTTTCTTCAAAATTAATTCTCGGAAGCTCTAAATTTCTGCAAGCCACCGAGAAGAGAGAAAATAAAATAGAAAAATTTGCTCTCCAAATTTAAATCACTTAGTCATTTTAAACTAGTTCAAATTTAGAGAGTAAAACAATCTATTAATTTAGTTAATTACATAAATTCTTATTAAGGTAGGGAAACTAATACACCATTGAAGACAAGTTTCGGAATCAGTGCCAAGAAGCCCAAAGCGATTCAATTTCCCAAGTAAGATATCCAATATCTTGCTTAAACGATTCATGCGGTCTTAAGTTCAAACTTTGCTGGCAAGATTTGGCCAGCCCAACTCGTTTGGTTCTCTTCACATCGTACTATCTTTATACCACCATTTATGGATATGTAATTGAATTCGTAAATGCCATTATTTAGAAGGGAAAAGAGGAAGTAGAAAAGCAATGATATCAAGAAGTCCTGAGAGAGTTTCACTCTCTCAATCTGAATTAATAAGAATTTTACTAATTGAAGTAATAGCCTTATATTTGACTAGTATTTGAGTTAGTAATTTCTCCACTTTCTACTGGTCACCTATTACATAGGTAAATTAAAAAGAATAACTTACTAATCTATTTCGTTAGTAGGTATTTACTATTTCTTAGTAATAGTGTTACTAATTCATTTAGTAACGAGTTAGCAACTCATTTAATTCGTCTTTGTTACTAATTGAATTACATAGTAACTTTTTCTCATTTATAGTAAACGACTTCGCACTATTTGAATAAGTAAGGAACTACTATTAATTAGTAAGATTTAATTAATTCAGAGAGAGAATGAAAGATTGAGAGAATTTCAAATAATTATTTATCATTCCAAACACTCCAATTAACTTAACAAGCTTAAAATTAATTGTAAACATTAATTTTATAACGTTTTAAGTTCGTATGTACAATGAACTTCAAACATTTCCTGTAATTTAAATTATTCGTCTGCTGTGAAGTAAATAACTGCCATCAATACGGAATTATCAATCAGAATGAATAAAAAATATTTCAAAATAAGTAAAGCCCAAATAATCCCCGAAGTACAATGCGAAACACGTTTGTCATATTTCCAATAATTAATCAACGAATTTTAATATAAAAAAAGTCTCAAAATATAAAATATAAATTTCATTTCCATGAAATGAAGAAGATGAAAAATGAACTCCAACCTTTTAATTAGTTTCTACTCGTTACATTTAATTGGAAACGTTTTTAATTTTATTTCAGCTACAATTCGTTAAATAAAATGAAGATAATTAATATTATTCCTCATGGAAATATATTTTTTCCTTATTGTCAAAAAACAGAAAAAAATGACTTGCTGCAGTTGAAAAGCTGAAGTTATTTTTCCCATTAAAACTTCCTATTGCAGTTTCATAAAAGTTTGAGCAGGTCGAAAGAGTATTCTAAAAAGGGGAAACTTTCAGATACGTTCACTCGCTTTTTTTTTGTATAGAATAAGTTGGTGTCGATTATTTATAAAATGTGTATTCAGGAATAGAGATATGGAAGAAATTAAGCTTTATAATTAACATTCATTCTCTTATACAATATAAAAACTGCGTAATATTATATAAATCTCACTACTTCATAAGATTTCAACGCATTTAGAAGAAACACACGAAATCAATACAACAAGAAAAGAATAGAGGGAGGATAGGTTAACCAAACATAAAATACTTCAATAGCAAGCGATTATACACACCGGAAGTAAGATTCTTTATACTCTTTTTCTTTGTGGGTGGAAACATCATATTTTGAGCATCCCAGCTGGCACACCTGGTGAGCAGAAACTTTGCTATTTGCCTTTTTCTCCAGAAATCCAATATTTATTACTCTAATTGAGTTCTAAGCGTATTTTCCTAACTCTCCTTTTTATTTTATTTATCCACGGATTTATTACAATAAAATATTCTCGAATTGTTAATAAATTAGGAGAATTTTTTATAAATGTGTAGAAAAATAAAATTAATTTATAAAAAATTAATTTTAGCTCTTGAAGAATGTACTTTTATGTTATTTTAATTAGTTTACGTTCATCTAGAGTCAATATAATATATATTTGGTTAATTCCTCAGACTAAATTGTTTATTTATTGAAGTAGTTCTATCTGAAGGTTTAGAGAAAATACATATGCAGTTTTGTATTATTTCTGATTGCAAGCACCAGAAAGAGAAAGAGACAGAGAGTAAACAGCCCCAGAGTATCAAGAAAAACAATTTTTAGCTACCTTCACCTTCACCTTTCAATACGAGACTCACCTTCTTCGAGGGGCTGCGCTCTCTTTGCAAAAGCTCTAGAAAACACACCACGAGACTTCGAGGCGCCCACGCCGTTTTCAACGACTGTGCTCATTTTGTATTTTTCTCTTAAAAGAACCCTTTCACCCATGAGATGTTTCTGGAGGGAGTGAAGTCATCTGGAAGGGATAGAGTTCGTTTTCTGTTGTTAAAATACCCTCAATGACAAACTTGCTTCTGTTTCTAGTTTTCTTCAAAACATCATCTTTATTTCATCGAATTCTAGAGAATCGAGTACTAAAATTAATTCATATTCAACTCCTCAAGAAGAAATTAATTAAAAGCTAGAACTTTTCTCTCCTCCTGCACCTCTTGAAAAAAGTATGTTAACAATCTATAGATATTCAGACTTTCTGCAAAGCAAACAATAATTTCTCGCTATTCAAACTTCTTCATCCTGAAAATTAAAGGAAAACTTCACTTTACATGAAAAAGAAGTTCCTAACATTTTTCATTCGTCAAGACAGATCTCAATTTTATTCTCGCCATTGCAAAAATATTTCCTAGAGTTAATAGGCTCTTTTATTCGAAATTTATGATATCGAAAATCTGTCACGTTTTCTTAAACTGTAAACCTTTTATTTGATATACGTTATAAAATGTTAGATCCCTAGTAAGTCACATCCAGTAGTTATATACATATGTGGAAAGGTGAAACTCTCGATAAAGTACTGCTGGTAAGTCCAATACATTAAAGCTTATCTTACACGGTCCACACGACGTACGAGCAGTCACTGTGCACACAAACTAATCGCCCATTGCAAACACCATAAGCGGATGTCCACTTAATTATCATAATTTATATTTATAGTGAAGAAAAATATTAGTACTTAATCATCCATCACAAGTGCTGACAAATGCGGACAAGTACTTTGAAAATGACAGGTCTAATCATCTGCCAATTTGCTAATTACATTAGAAGTTCCTCTAGAGTTCTTAGCAATAATTAATAACAACTTCTAAATTGGATACACATTTTTCTATCCTACCATAAAAAAAGGTTGCGATTATATGGAAAATAGATTCTCGCTATTTCGAAATCTGAAACCAGATTGTCTCTTCACCTATTGGTTGGATTTGTATTCACCGCCTAATATACTTATTTAGAATCGAGATCAGAGGTGCCAACTGATTTTAAACATAAATTATTGACAAAGGATGACATTCTAGTATAAGTAAAAATAATAGGCCCCATTCGAATCATTTTGCGACCTCTATAAAGAATTTAGTTACGATTTCCATTACAGAAATTAAGTTTCTCTAGTAAAAGCTTATAAATCCACAAGAAAATAAAAGAGGCATTGTAGTTATCGACAAAACTTTTTATATATGTCTACGACCCACGCCAGTCGTAATTTCAGCAACGCGAATGTTATTGTCACTTTCGTGGCCTGTTAGGATATCCGCTGATGGAAAACATAGACGCAACCCCTGGGGTTCAATTTCAAAATGGTGTCTCATCTCTGCCCTTGTTTCTGTAGCAATGCGGCTGATTATTAAAATTTATCTTCGTTCCTACTGGGACTTTCATGTCGGTTGATTTACACTTCGAGTTTTAATAAATAATTGTTGGGGTATATAAGAGCAAATATATGTTGCCATCCCTTCTCTTAATTAATTAACTTATTCACTGAAGGCATTTAGGCAATTATATCAAGAATTTTAAAATCTTTCTTTTTAATTTTATAAATTTTCTTAAAGAGGCATCCTATTTAATTAGTTATAAAAGTCTCAAGTAAATTTCTAGGTCAAATAAATTTGAAGGAAACATCTCTAACTAGAAACTGCACCAACTACAAACTTATTCAGAACTAATGACAGAGAGCCCTACGTTCAGTCCTGTGACTATTGTTCGAAGAAAGTTGGTTTGTCACTTCGTAGAAGCTCTTGTCTCTTTGGGATTTATAGCTGAAACGTATACGTCGGATCCGCGTGTCATGTTAACTGAGTTACTAAGTTTCGCAAAGATACCATGGAGCACGTGGGAAAGTGTAAATGGGTGTAAACGTCACATATAGTAGACATTTCGCCTTCAATGAGAAGAAGTTACAGACAGTAAATTATTCCAATGTCAAACTAAGCGAAAATTTATTCCATTTTCGACTAAGTTAAGCTCGCATGTTTGTCTAGAACACTATATCTTAGAAACCCGCAGGTTCTAAAATATAGCTTATTGCTTTAAAAATGTTCAAACAAATAATTTGAAAAAAGTTGATTAATCGATTGATCACATAATTAAAAAAAAATTTTACCTTGATTCAACCTTCCAATATTTCTCAACGTTCTTAAGAGTCTACTCGATTCTGTCGATAATTATCTTTACTCTATTTGAAATAACTTCTTTGGCCAATAGCAGACGTCGATAAAAAAAATCTCAAACCTGAGTTCTTATGAAATTCAATATACGATATTAATAACGGAAAAGGAGCAAGCAAAGAATCGCACAGAAAAGTAATAATAAAGGAATTATCTTTTACAGTTAGATAAGTTTACCAGAGGAAATATACTTTTTCAAATATCCTGTGAATGCAACGACCTTTGGTTAAATTTAATCTTCTTTACTGGGACTCTAAATAAGTTAATGATTGGTTTATAAGTATAGTTATAAAGGGAAATACTAGTACTTTGTGAAGTTTAAATTAATGTAGTATCTTAAAGAAAAATGGATTAAAACTGAGTAATAAGCCAGGGATTATAAACTATAAACACTGTAGTGAGGAAAGCTCGAGCATTCGAAACAGCTGGTCCAGAAACTTGGAATAAGTTAACCGTAAAGCAGACAAAAAGTGGAAAAAAACTCCGAGAAATTGTTCTTAGCTCGTTACCAATGTCTTTTTATCCATTTGCCCGCCTCCTCCATTCCTAACTACTTCTCGTTTTCCCAGTTTACGAGAGTTTCGATATTATTGTTATTATCCTTTCACTGCATTGTTATTGTATAATAATATATAACCGAACTTGACAAACTTTTTCCTTCGTTTCCAGTTAAAATCTCGACTAAAGCTCCCAGCTTTCTAAGTGGGTCTTCTCAGTGTCGAGAATCAGCATTTCGTCTGTGCTTGTTCTCCATTGTTGCTTCCGCAAAATTCTACCACTTGCCTTCCTTGAAATTTCTCGAGTGAATTAATACCCTGAATTTTCTTCAAGTCTTTCCGCTTTGCTTTATTTACTCTCCTTCGGATTTCAGGAACACATTTCATTTTCAGAAGAAGATTCAAAGCACTAAATTAGATTAAATAAAGATTTTAGAAGGGTGTTTATATAAAGTTATATTAGAATAAAGTACTCCCCGTAATTAACAGCTTACTTTACATTAATTTTTTAGAAAATTAAAAAATTCGCATTCCCTTATTAGCAACCATCCTCCCCCTTTCATCTTTTTTTCGCATAAATACGTAGCAGCTACTGATGCACAAATTTAACGCTCATCTCACGCTTATGAGCATTTCACGAACATAATATACAAGGATCTTGTTTTTCCAGCATGAATGCTGTGAAGAGAGAAGACAAAGGGATGAAACGTGAACAAAGCTGGGAAATAGGCGTTACATGGAAAGAAGGGCTACACTCGGTAAGCGAAAAGAATTTGTGAAGGATGGGGTTACAAAAAAAGTAATGTCGTATGTTTTCCAGAGGATAAAAATTATTCATGATGTGGTACTGGTTACGACCATACTGGAGCCACCTAATCAACAAACGTTTCTCTCTCGTCTCTGTGCACCACAATATTCTGCGTGACCAGGTAATTTCGTGGAGAACGTGCTTACCAGTTAACGTGTACTACATACCTGCAATGCCCCAGGGATTCTGGGCCCAAGTTCCATACCCGCTACAATTCCCCCTATTCTCCTTGGATTACTAAGATAGTCGGTGATATCGTAATGAAGGGATACATCAATTTATATCGACAACGTGATCTGAATCGCGATCATATTCAACCACTTATATTCTTAATTTTTTTAGTAAAAGTAATTGAAATGATGAGAAACGTAGTATTCTTAGAAAGTCTTCAGAGTCAGTAAAATATATATGGAAGAAAAAAGAATCGGAGATTCGCGACTGCAAAAATTTATCGGTTCTTCGTAGATATAGTTGCTTACACAACAATATAAACGGTAATCTGATTTGTTCAACCGGTAACCGTGCTCTACTTCGATAAGTTCTCGTTTGCAACTAGTCGGTTCGATGAGTTTCCCATCGTCTTATAATTGAGTCTTTTCTCTCTATTCTACTCTCTGCATTTAAGACGACCCAAAAAGAACGAATTGATCATGCCAAATCGAATCTGATTCTGAAAGTGGACAAATTTTAATGAAGGGAAAATTCAACGTAGAAAATGTAAGTTAATAGATTGTAGAGGATTTCGTTAGATTATCAAAGGATTTTAAAATAATTTTAAGAGATTTTATTAGTTTTATGTTTTTTCTGCACAAAAGCGCAGCTGGAAATAACAATTCAAATAGCACTTATTCCACTAGGTGACTAGGACTGGGGCTTGGTGGAAAATCGATTTCGCGTGGAAATTCCCTGGTCACCGTGGAATGAAACCTGAAATGGGGTTGGCGGTTAGAAAATTTATTTCCCCAATGGCCGGTACGAAGGCATCGAGGAGCCATAATTACCGTGGAGTTTCCCTTGCAAGAACTCGTACACCTATTGCTTACTAGACAGAAGAAAGTAAAAAGAGAGAGGGGAGAAAACATTATGATATCGTTCTACCATGAATATTTATCGCACGTCGAGTCTCGGTTATATCATAGATGATGCTCGACCTTAAAAAAATGCAGAAATCGATCTCTTTACTCTTCGGAAATAATACAATTCTCTCTGCAATGTCGCTCTCAATGCGAAAATGATTTTGCCGATAAACCGATAAATGACATCAGTAAAACTTTTACGGGAAAATGGATTTCAGTAGGTATCAAATTTTTCAATTGATTACAGCCACTAATTTTGTATCTTGATTCCCTAGAAATTCCACGAAATATATGAAATTTAAAATAAACTAGAATGTCATGCATGTGCCTTTATCAATAATTTTGCTTTTGCTTATGATAATTTTTAAAAATCTTATGTTAAAATTCTTAATCTTCAATAATTTTAGTCTCAAAAACAACCCTATTATAAAAACTGTTTCTATAAACTGGAAGTCTCGAAGTGAGTGTATAATTTTAAGCATTTAAAATGAGTTTAAAAAATTTCAAAATATTTCAATATATTTCGAAATTTTAAAGAATTCAGAAGATTTCAAATGACTCCCAAAGACTAAAATATTTTTTTTTTTTGTTTCAAGTATTTTAGGAGATTTGCAGAAGATTTAATTAAAGGGATTTAAGAGATTTAAAAAGATTTCAAAATATTTCAAAAGATTTTATAGAAATCAATAGATTTCCCGAGATTTCTCAAATTTTAAAGATTTTTCAAAAGATTTAACAGAATTCAAGAAATCTTGTCAGCGGGTACTCAAAACGAATCACACAGTCATGTCATTTCGAGATTGCGAAAATCTATTTTCGAGATAATCACAACCTCTTTTTTGTGATAGGATATCATGTAATAGAAAACAAAAATATATTTTGACCAGTAAAACGAGTTAACGTCTCTATTGTATAATATGGAAGTGGCACTTGAAGCCCCTGGGCAATGCTCGTGAAAAAAGATGGCTTTAGTAAGGGTTGACGCCCCTCTTCAGATATTTATCGTTGTACACGTCAGCACAGGGTGCTTTGTAATACAATATTTCTACAATAACGGACAACGTACTCTTTCACATACAAAGGACCATTACTCTTTTTCTTCGAAACCAAGTTAATTTTTCAATCATAATCAAGTACATCAAGAGGAAAGAAAATATCGTCAAACACTATGAATAATACATAATTAATCATTTCTTTCTACTATGAATCATGGTCGACCACTGAAAAACATTTTCAACCATCATCTATAGTTAGCAAAAAAATCCATTTGTTAGAAAACTAATTCCTGAATATTTGAATTATTATCAAGCGATGTAAAATAATAGCTTATTCGAAAAAGATTACATACAAATCTATTTTATAAAAGTATTGAGGATTATTTGAAAAAAGTGTGATAAGCTTTTCTTACGATGTACCTATATCTTGGATAGATGTTAAGCCGAGACGTGCTAAATTGCTTTTTAATTGCAACCCTGAGGCAGTCGGACAGAGGCAGTGGGGAATATAAGGGGAAGCAACGACTATGCAAATCGATCTTGATTCACCAGACTGTTTTGCGTAGGATGGGCAGGGTGTACCTAAAAATTAACTTTTATGACACGATGGTGGCTATTGAAGGTCGCTATCAACCTTTGAGAAGAAGATATTACAGGAATAACTCGTAAAATGTTGGCGGGTGAAGAAAATAGATTGAACTGGCCCGAATATCCTATTAACGTCTGCTTTTTTATTAGATTGAATATATTTCAAGATTTTAGAGGGATAGCCTTGCGAAGGCAATTCCGGTTTTAGTTCTGGTTCCAAATATTAAGACCTAACCATGACGAATAAAAAAATATATTTTTCGCTTTTGTGTAGCAGCACATTAGTTTTAAGGATTACACTTTGAAATTTTATTTAATATCTTCTGGCAAATCTGACAAAATGACTGCATCTTTAAAATTCATTAGATTACAAACAACAACAAAAAGCAATTAAAATTAAAAAACGATTTCAAGAACTGCACAAAGCAAGCATAAAAAGCCCACCGTAAATCTTCAGACAACTAGTTAGAAAATGGTGTCCCTGTCACTCTAGTTGTCAATATTTAGTAATCAAAGTAGTTGTCGACTGCTTTGAGTATAAGACTTGGAGTGTTTTAATTCAATTCAAGGCAAAACTTATCTGGGATTTCCTCTGAGAGTAAAATAAAATTAATGAAAACTAATCATGAAGGGAGAGAATCCGAGCAAGAGAGGTGCATCCGGAAACGCATCTAATTTGATCCGGGTCCATCCAATCGGCTTCGTCCGCGTGATACGAGCTATTTCCGGTTTGATCGAACCTCGGGTCAGATAAAACGGATAAAACATTCTCGCTGGAGAAAAAGGAGACTGCGTTCACGTATAGCAAAAGGTTTCAAGTGTAGTGATTGCAGGAAGTAACGCACGTGAGGCAATGGAGCGTGATAGGGTCATCGGTATTAGATGTGTAGTGTGCAAAGTCAAACAGTTATATCCAGCACAATTGCAAATCCCAGTGGGTGAGAATACCTGCATTACATACTCGTCTTGGAAAAAAATCTTCAGTTTCTCTCTTTTTTCTTTTTTACCCTTTTTCTTTTCTTCTGCTTTCTCTCCTTCTCTCTATCACTGTCTATCGTGGCGCACGCCCACAAGCAGTGTGGGTCTCAAAAGGAAAATAATGATTAATGAGACATTGAAAAAGACCGGTCGTTAAATCGACAAAAATGACCCTTTACCATAAGCGGAACATTGTTAGCTGTAACAAGGTCTACATAAGATCTCGCTTCTTTTCAAGTTTAATTGCATCATATTATACTTAATTAAATTCACTTCTCAATTTGCAAAACGTTTCAAATTGTGATGAGTTGATATGCGATGTTTCATTACATTTCGTGTGAAACTTATATGCTATGGAAGCAAAATTACAAGGCTAATATGAGTTTAAAAACCAAAAGCTGATAAAAAATTTGTTCATTTGCTAACGTTAAAAAATGTCAAGCACATGAGACGATAGAGAATTTACCATGAATATATATGTATATGCAATGTAGGATATGTAATATGTTTGAGTGCAACTGCAATAGGGATATACATACACAAGATCTGGACCTATATGTATATGGAGGCGAGTTATTGGGCGGACAAGAATAGAGTGCATTGCTCTCAAACGGAACATCCATCCTACTACGGTTCTCAACTAAATCCGCATAATCCGCGGTGAATTCCCGCTCCAATGCTTCATTTTACGATATCAAATTACCGATATCTAATATTCAAAAGATATTTTCTTTACAGAAAGACTTCAAAGAAAGAACATTAACAACAATGTATGCAACCGTTCGCCATTTTCCCAATTGAATTAGTAAGAATTTAATTAATTGAATTATAGTAGCCTTATATTCGAGTAGTGAATTTGTAATCTCTCCACTTTCTACTAAATGAAATAGTAAGTCACCTATATTATCAAGTGAACTACTAACTGAATTGTTCACCATGAAATGTTCTTCGAACACCAATAATGTTAAAGCTTTTGTATAAATAACTATGTTATTTTTGTTATACTATATAGATTTTACAGCTTATTTAACAGATTTTAGAAGATTTTAGATCTCCAGGGATTTCGAAGGATTATAAAGAATTTTCAGTTATTCAATGAGATTTTCACGGATTTTGTTTAAGTTTTTCGGAGTTTGTCGTGGAAGTTCATTAAGGGATTTAAAAAATTTTTTATAATTTTTAAAAGATTTCATGGAATTTTAAGACATTTTTAAGAATTCTAATGGATTTAAAATGTTTTCGTGGAATTTTAAGGGGTTTCTAGTAATTTGAATAGGTCTTTAGGGGTTTTAAGAAATTTTAAATTTTGTCCGGGAATTTAGAGAATTTCAAAAAATGTCGAGGAATTTAAAAAGATTTCGTAAAGCTTTAAGGGATTTCATATAATTTTAAGGGGTTCTGACGAATTCTACGTGACTTTAAAGTTCCTCATGGAATTTTAAACGGTTTCGAGAGATTTCTAAGAATTTTAGAGACTTTGACAAATTTTTAAGGGATTTTGACGATCAGTGATTAAATCTTCATATGACGAATGCTGAAAAAAGATGAGAAAAAAGGTGGGCCGAGTGTTTTTCGTCATGAAATGAAAGGTTCCTAGAGTTATCATTAAGAGGGAAAATGAGGTCAAAAAAGTGCATATCATTGCATAAGTATTGCGTCCCGGCATTGAATAGGAGTAAAAGTCAACCACCATTTAAGGTCTTCGTCGCGTCGAGTTCGCGTTTGCACCATAAAGGTCACTCTCACAACCAGCTATGGCTTTCGGGTGAATAATCGATTTAACGCTCCTCCTTTACCCCACTAATCGAAATTGATTGAGATTACAAAAAAAAAATAACAGAAAAACAACACAGCTGATTTCAATATAGAACTTCAACTCTAAAAAGGAGATGTTACCTTTTAAGTCTCACTTCTATTAATTTCAAATTAGTAACAGAAATTGTTCTTGCACCTTTCGAATTGGTTAATGGGCCTTTCAGTTTTCAGTCATAATTTAAAATTAATTCCATATATAAGGCTTAAAATGTGCTACTTAAAATTTTAAATATTTTGCATCATTGCAAGAATGATTTTTAATTAAAATTCCTGTTCATATTCTTTAGTTTTATTCTTTGAAGTATTTAAATTTCATTGTGACGTGAATAAAAGCAGATTTTAAATTTAAAAAACCTGTGCAATGTGCAGCATGAATCCAGTTTAAAGGTGAATGGAATCGATGCAGGTGGAAATTCTCATAAATATTTATGTGCTCGCGAATCTCGTGAAACGAGTAGCACCTCTACTCTGTGAATTACGTTTTCGTCTGCCCGGTTCAGTGTCGCTGTGACCAATTCGGATATCAAAATTGAACCTCATGAAACGAGTTCGTAATTTATTTCTAGATAATAAACATTGACTTTATGTAGTCAAATATAATCTGTGTTTCATTCCCAATTAGATACATACAATTCGTGCATTCAAAAATTCAATTTTGAGTGATCATATATGAACATATTAGCACCAATAATATTTTATTGTAAATTAATTTTGTTTTATTATATATGTAATAAAGTTAAATAAATTCTGAGAATATTTGTAAAATTTAAATTATTACTCTTACTGTACATGTCGTAATAAAGAGACTCTGATTTGAAACTCAAGATTATTCCTTTGAGCTTTGCTCTATGCATATGGTGAATGTCATGATTTTCACGTACATTAATTTTCCTAATTATCCCATGTCCGAAGTTTGAAATCCCAGAGAATCGCGGACTAGGTAAACTACAACAGTATGTGCCTTTACTGAATAATTAATTAACTAAACTATTCTCATATAAGAAATTTCTAATGTAAAAAATGCATAAATAAAATCGAGATCTGTTTATAATAACCAGCTTGTACCCTTATATTTTATTTATACTTTTTGTGTTAATCAACCACATGGAAAGAAAATATACTAAAACGATATTTCTAATTCTGGAAATATACTTTTTATGCAATTTTGCACGTGCAATAATATACGAAAGAGGAAAGAATATGAAACTGAAGAAATAGAACACATAGAAAATAATTTAAGAACTTGCCAGTAAAATGCAAAGCATCACTCCGAACGCGTCCCTCGAAATATCAGGTCCGATCAATCCCTATCGATTCAGAGGAAGAACGTTTTCCGACATTTGCACTGCATCCACAACAAGACTCTTCCACTATTTTCTTTCACTAAATCAAACAACACCACTTCTCAAAGAAGAGCTCAATATACCAATATCACCAAATTTGCACTATTTATTTGCAGAGAACTCACTTTTTTGAGAAAATCACTTTCGGAAAGAGAGGAGTGATAAACAGAAAGAGAAAATTGAACTATTTGAGAACGATCGCATGAGAAAAAGGAAAGGAATGTTTAGGAGGATGTACGGACCGCACGAACGCGGATGAAATCTCCCGAGGCATGGAGAGACTGAATCGCAGAGGCAGAAGATGCCAGAAGCGAGGCATCAGTTCCAACCGCCTGTCGACCTGTAAGGCCCTGTCGTGCCCAGTAGAGGGGAAACAGGGCCCTGGAAAGGGGACCCAAAGCATAGTGGATTTTATTATGTGTATAGCGAACTCGCCTGCCTCACTGCCTGCCCGTTTGCCGTTTGCCATACGGACCGTAGCGAATCGACACTCTGTATTCATCCTATCTTTTGCATTGTTGATCTGATTAATCTTCAGGGCTAGTCCCACTTCCGGTTTCTTCCCGTTATAATATGATCTGAGTATATCGAGATTATTTAATTAAAAAGGACAAATTCAAATAATTTCAATCACTCTAAATCACCTTAAATCTCTGCTCTCTCAATCTGAATTAGTGAAAATCACATAAAATTCGTCAGAGTCTCTTAAAATTCAAATATACGGCTACTAATTTAATCAGTTATATTCTTACTAATTCAGATTGAGAGAGTGAATTCATCTTTAAATGTAGTTGCATTCACTTTAATTACGCTAAGTGATGGCATTAACCATTATATGTATAACCTCTTGGCTGAAAAATAATGTATTTACATACCGTAAACGCGTAGCTGGCAAACAAGATATGTACCACATTCAAAAAATACGTACCTGAAACATAAATAAAAAGATTTCTTTAGTTATTATTATTAAATTTAAGTAATATGAATTATTAATAATACTATAAAAAGATATGAGTCTGATGTAGATATGGAAATCTGTAAATTTGGATTATAAAGGGTTTTTCCTAAAAATTGCATACTGCATTGATTGCTCGCATAATTAATCTCTTAATACTCAAAGAAATAAATTTTCAAGACATTTTCACCAATTTCAAAACATTTACGTGATTGCGAATCATAATGAGGACATAAATCTTTATAAATCAAATTGACCTCAAAAACAAAGCCCAATTAACCCAATTGCTTCTCAATACCTATTCAGGAACTACACAAGAAAGGTTTTATTTCACCATTCTACATCAATCGCAAATTCCATATTCTACAACTCAACTTTCTCCCACTCACTAAAACCCAATATTTCACTCGATCACGATAAAATCTCTAAATTTACTTCAGTCACAACATCGTTTCACCTGGAGGTATATATACATTGAAAAAAATGGTGACAGCAACACACTGCTAAATATAAATTTTCATTCATGGACCTGATAAGAAATTCACATTTATATTACTCTTTCCCAGAGGAAATATAAATGTTCCCTGATCGTAAAAGTATACCTATAACTGTCAGAAAATAAACGAAAAATAATTCAATATAAATTTCGATCTTCTTCGAGTTATACATTTCTTTGCAGCGGGAGTTTTCGATCTGAGCTTCACTAAAAAAACCATAATAACATGAATAACAAAAAGTGGGGGCTACGAACGCTCGTAAACACCTGAGGCAAGAGTGCCCACAATATTGTCCATTACTTTACGCCAAACAATGCACCGTTGTGACGTAAAATACCTGTATATATGTATATTGTATAGCCTTATGCACAACGCACATATATAAAGGCTTCTGTGGCACACTTCGTTAACACGATCTTTAACTTTTTTACAAGCTCACAATTTCCGGTTTTTAGATTTCTAACTTTGTAATTTATAGATAATATATAAACAAGGTATTTTCTGAATTGACTACAATATGGCATGCGCGCGCAAAAGTGCGCGTCTTTGTTAATAGTTTATGCTTATGATAATGTTTAAAAATCTTGAGTTAAGACATCTTAATCCCACCATAAAAACTACTTCTATATAAACTGGAAGTCTCGAAGTGAGTGTATAATTTTAATTATATAAAATGAATACAAAAAGAGTGCAAAACTTCTTCAAAGATTTCAAGAGTAGAAAATGAGGGAATATCGATATAATACTTCAATATAAAAGAAATGAAGGGCTGCTGTACGTGATGGGGTTTCTCGCATGAAGATTATTAAACGAAGTAATGGCCGCTTTAAATATCCTGGAGATAATGTCGGGGCTTAAATTATTCCGCCGCCCGGCAGCGATGAGGTGGTAAAAACTCAGTGACGATAGATATAAGGGGTCTGCAATTCACACGTGGAATGAAATTCGTTAGTGAAATTAGCAAGCATGCGTGCTATTTCTTCCAATCTTCTCAAATTCCTTTCATTCCAAACTAGTGCGAGAAATTACAGCGAAATTCTCTAGCTAATTTATTCGCGATTTGTTTTCTACGTTTTAAATATTTCACTAAAAAAGTATTTTTTCCAAGGTGGACTAAGGGGGAGAAGTGGGACTTTTTACGTTAAGTCACAAAAGTTCTCTCCCATGACCTCTACGATATTTTTTTAAGACAGGTATTTTCATGCCTATATTATTACTGATTGTTTTATTGTCGTGAAAGTAAAATAAAATTATGTAATAAAAAGGCATTAATAAGAATCGATTAGCAATGCGCATTTCTGCAATAAGTCTTAGAGTCCAAGCTCGCCCAAACCTCAGAAGTAAGGCAAGGAGAGACGGTAGTGAGGCTGAAGGGATTCTGGAAGAGGGTAAGATGGAAGAAAAAAAAACTGAATAATGTAAAACGTGCTCCCAAGTTTTGCAGAGACCATCCTCCTTCAAGTTGAACAAGAAAATCGGCTTGCACGAATTCCCAGTCTTCTTTGGGTGACAACGCGGATTTGCCTTCTCTGATCTTCCTTTCGTTTCATAAAAGATTCTTCCTTCTGATCTCTTTCAATCATGTGTCTTTGTTGAAATATTTTATATACATGAATCTCCCTTATTCGGTTTTCATGCAGGTGTTTTATTTTTATTTATATGATATTTTATTGCACATAAATAATTAGAGTCTGCTTAGTTTAACTTTGCACGTGACCAAACTAAAAGATTGATGTACTTTCGATTTCTTGGATAAAAACTTTTGAACTCTTGAAACTGGGGACTCATGGGATTAATACTTTAGAAAGTGGATTCAACTGTTTTCGTTAAAATAAGAATTCGAATTCAATTTAATCAAATCTCAAAGATCTTAAATCAAATCCTGCAAATATATCAAAAACGATTCATCTCATGTTTTTCCTTATCAAAAATCGTAAATAAGGGATTGGAAACCAGTGTTCAGGGTAATTGGTACACCGTCTTGTTAGACGAATTTACCACATTTGCTACTGGAATTGGATGCTGTGCAGTAAACTTTATACGAGCAAGAATTAACGACCCAATAAATATTGGTAGGATATCGCCACAAGGATATCCGTAGTGCTTAAGTGCACCAATATTATATGTAGATACAAATTACCAGGGTCCTACGAGGCATTAGAGTGGACTTCCTTTAATATACGAAGACAGGTCCAAACAGGTCGATGCTTGAGTTTTACATAATTTATATGAGAAATGCGATCGAGAAGCATGGCATTTCATAAAAAAAAAAATAATTTTGATCACACAAGCAGACCGGTATTTTTCTACAGATAAGAAAATATCAAATAAAAAATGTAGGAAAGTAGTGAGAAAAAATAAGGATATAATGCTCAAAGTTCTTGAGATGAGGTTTGAATAGATATTTTTTAATCTAAACGAAGCGTTTGTTAAGGAAGAATGGTAGAGAACTTGATGGATAAACATGTGTCAAAATCCCGTTTCTTCACTTCCTTTTGAAGATACTGCGTAATATCTACTTGGCTCAGTGGTATCCAGATGGAAGTGACCACTGGACCATCTTGCCCTATAGTCCCTATATAGCTCACAGCAGATGCTGATGCGGTGGTTTCTGAATTTCACAGCTGTCGTTCGTGCCATACACACGAAACCACTTTTTGATATTATCGACTCCGGATCCTTCACGTATATTTTTTAAGTCGGTTTTTAAATATCTGTTTAAATCAGTATAGATAATTTGATTTTAATCCCAAAAACAATCCTGTCATAAAAACTTCTTCTATAAATTGGACATCTTGAAGTGAGTGTATAATTTTTAGAATATAAAATTAATTCAAAATATTTTTAAAAATTTCAAAAGATCTCAATATATTTCGAAATATTTCAAGGAATTCAGAAGATTGCAAGAGATTCCAAAAGATTTAAAAATATTTTTTTAAGTATTTGAGGAGATTGTAGAAGATTTTATAAAAATCAACAGATTTCAAGAGACTCAACAGATGTTAAAGGGTACAAAAAAATTTCAAAGATATATCAAAAACATTTGAGTGCTTTCATTTTAATATTTTTTGCAGAATTTGAACAGATTTTAAAACATTTTTCAAAAGATGCAAAAGAAATTCAAAAAGTTTGTCTAACTAAGTTGTACAATAACAAAAAGGCGAATGACATTGTGTAAATCCATATATTATAGATACATATACGTCTACGTATACATATATGAATGAGAAGCAACGTGTGGCAATAGTGGCATATGGGCGCGAGGCACACGCCGGAAACTTCGATACTTATGAATATATTCGAAAATTTAACATGATTGAGTATATCCCGCTACAGACTGTTATACTATCCCAATAGCAGTTTCCAAAATGTGGAGAGGATGAGAGAACTATGAGAGTGCACTCAAAGTTTAATTACGTCACATAATTAATTTACCTGACAAAAATTCAGGTCACAAGTAATTTATCATCTTGGAAACTGATTAAAACGCTGAATTTGAATTTCAATTGAAGAAAATGACTGTAAAGTATTTAATAAATTGAAAGAACGAAGGGCGATTAAAGTGTCCAGCGAAACGACAGATCAGCGTCACTTTTAGTAAGCAATCCCTTGCACCATGTGATTAATTACGACGAGTGAAGCAAATGGAACCTAAACCTAAAGTTTTCCCTGGCGAAGGTCAGCACGCGATCAATTTTCATTTTGCTACAGGAGATTAGCGACACAATAAATTACGGATCCCGTGGGATCATAGCAAATCGATTAATATCGATCGTACCGGATTCCCTGGGGAGAAGGAAGCTCGTGCCTCTGGCAGCCTTTGCAGTCAAAGTTATTTATGAAAGAGGAAATGCTATCTCAAAAGGGCCGAGAGGTCCAGGTGAAGCTCGTTTACAGTGCATCACCTGCTGCATCACGAGCTCCTATCCCAGGAACGTAGCTACAAAAACACCTTATCTCATTTAATTTCATCAAAAGTCAATAAAATAATATTCAAGACTTTTAACTACTTGCTCAGTTTAATTTAAAAAGGACTTCGTCTTTTCGATTTTAGTTTCCGTAAAAATAAGTGAATATTTTGCAAACTTGATTGGTGAAAAAATTGTGAGAGATTAGTTGAAACTATTGAAAGATATTTGCTCATTTGTAAGAAAATTCGGGATAACATTTGTCTTAAAATCTTTAATGTTGTTGAAATTTTCTGGGTAGGTGAAAGAAGAAAAAAATATTATTGTTTCTACTTTTGTGTGGAACCAAAAATAAATTTCAAAGTACGCTCCTGGGGAGAAAACCACACGAGTCACAGTTGTAGGAAAAATTCTTCAAGAAGCCGCATGAAAAATTAGCGAGCCTCAATCCTTGTACCTTTAACAAGTCCACGATCCACAAATCATTAAATTAACATCAAGCAGTACGCGGATTAAACGCGATTAAATATATCAAATGAAAAGTCAATATTTCTTCTGAAGGCAAATAATAAAATTTTTATAAGCTCTTCTCTTTGTAAACCTGCATTAGTGAAGTGTCGGTCACTAATTTACTTTAGTGAAAAATTCTACTAATTGTTAGTCATTTTTGACTAAAACTTTAGTGAAAAGTTGAAAACTTCTAAATGAAATAGTAAAATACAACTAATAATTAGTACAAATTTTCTCTAAAGTAAATTAGTGACCGACTTTTCACTAATTGAGGTTTCGAGAGCTAATTAAATATAATTTTCTTTTTTACGGTCAGAAGAATATTTCACGAATTTGCATTATATAAATATAGTTGATTAATCAAATAAGTATCGCATGGTTATCATTAAAATATGACTGCATCGCATCTCGTTTGATTTGACGTGAAGCGCTCTCCACCTTTTTTTACATCGCATGTTTTTGTTCCTCTTACCTCCCGGTATGAAGAACAAAAAGGTGTCTTTCATACATTTTTTGTCTCTCCTGACCATTGCCTCTCACCCTTTTTGTCCCCTCGTGATCATAGTCGAAGCTAGTAATAAATCAAAAGACTGACATCTTCAAGTATGACATATTAAAGCCCCATTGTGTTCGCATAGATATACCTTTGCGCTTTTTGCCAGTCACATACACGGCACCCTATCCATAGAATAACATATAGAATTATAGAGACTCACCTATTTGCCAAAGTGAAATATCGCCCTTACATTTTGTAGTGGTGATAATAATCAGATAAATACATAGATGAAATTTGAAAAGTAAGAAAGTTATTAAAGTAAGAACTCACTTCGAGACTTAATTCAGATTATAGAAGCAGGTTTAATGATAGAGGAGTGTTTTTGAGATGAAAGTCAAATTATTGAAGATTAAGATGTTTTAACATAAAAAATTTTTATACGTTAATGTATCAAAGCAGATATAAAACTCTTGAGATCAGATTGGATCCCATAAATATCGAAAATCAGCAATCATTGCGTTATGTCTTTACTGTCTCCGCTAAGGGCAAACAAGCTTTCATTACACTCATCCACCGATTATTTGCACATCTCGGGTCTTGAGTGCAAATAATCGCAGCGCAGATTCAGGTAAAAAT
>JAUESH010000015.1:59077-71765 GCA_032275165.1 Synergus magnus | reverse complement strand
TATATATGTCGGAAAGGTATAGTTGAAGGGTGGAAAAGGCAAAAGACGTAAAAGGGTGAGAGGGAGTGGAAGAAGAATAGAGCATCTCAATCGTCCTAAGAATACGAAAAGCCGCATTTTCGTTATGTTGAGAAAATGAGAACTCAGCAGTGCCTCACGCTACCCACGAAACCACCCTCTATTGTAAAAGAGGGAGTGAAACGAGGTTAGGGGAGAATGACTAAGTGCATGAGCTTGTGAAGGGCAAGTGAGCGCACGAGGTTGCAGGGTATATAGTGCTTTTGGGAAATTTCACTACATCCCTCTCTGTACACACTTTGGTACACGTGCCACCTTTCAAATTTCCTTAATGGGGAACTCGTACGTGAATTAAATACTTATTAAATTCAGAAGATTGGGAACATTCGGGAAGGAAACAGTCTATTAATTTCTGTCCATTTCTTATCTTTTTTTTTTGTGTCCCTTTCTTTTCATTTCTATTTCAAAATTTCTGTCGCTTTACATGTCCTTTCAACAATGTTTAACCTTAACAAATAATGATTTGTAATTAGGAAGTCGAAAATTCCAGACTAGTTTCCCCCTCCATTTAAATGAGAGAACTTCCTTGGAGTGAGAAACATGCTGCTTTGTTCCAAAGGGTAAGAAGCTGGGTCCGCATTTATGTGTGCAGACTCCCGTCAGGCGATGAAACACATTGCAGGCATAGTTAAAGCTCTGGAACGCGAACCCCTTACAGAAATATATGAAATTTATCAAAGCAGAGAAATTATCCTGAGAATTTCCTAGTTAGACTTGCCTGGAAAGTTCCTGGCTGGCGTCAATGCATACTGTGAAATTTGACTTCCGGCAGTTTGTCTTCATTAGTTAATGTACCGTGAAAGATGAAGGAAATCAGTTGCAGAAAGTCTTCTACTCTTAAAAATAGAGCTCAGATCAAAATGATTGATACCCCTTAGCATATTTTAAACGAATCCCTTTTTCAGGTCACATTAACATATTTAAAATTGAATATTATTATTGTATTGTATGCACATTGCACAAGTTAAATTCAATATTTGATTTTATATTGAGTATTGAAGTAGAACGGTTATCAAGTTCAATATTGAATTTAATTCCAGGCATATTAATATTGATAATATTGTTAATTTGAACGAAAGATTTATTAAATTTCGCAATTACAATTACATCTTTGTGTAGTAAAAAAATGGTACAACTGTAATAAAGTTTAAAGAGCCTAGAGAATTAGAATAACTGCGAGTGAAGGAGCTCTTTAAAAGGAATAATAATTTTAATAGCAGAAGATAAAGCTACTTCTTAAGAAAAAGAATTATAGTTTCATGACCTCTTTTCTTGTCTTCGCTCTACATTTTCTTCATAAGAGAAATATGCAAATTACTTTTGTAACGGAATCCTTTGTGAAAAAGTACGCTTTCGAGTTAAGGACAATCTCGACGGCGATTTGTTTCTTGGTAGTTACAATACCGTGTAATTGTATGTAACTACAGAGTAAAAATACCGACTGATGTTTCTGCTTTGAAGTTTTGAAATTTTAGAAATATGACGTAAGTAGCGTAACAAACAAACAGCGAGAAATAAGTTAAAGAAAGAATGAAAAAAGATACAAAGAGAAAAAACGCAAAATATAAGTTGAATAAAATAGAATTCAATTAAGTTCATAATAATTTCTCATTAATAAGAACTTTAATGATTAATAATGTTGATTGGAATGATTCTCGACATTAATTAATGATGAACGACTGGAGGCTTCGAGAGATTTATAGAATTACCCTTTGAATATATCGATCGTGAGGGTTTGACAATTTCAGCATTGTTGCCACGTATGAAAATTTATTTTCATTAATGAAATATCACACTATAGATAAAGAAGTATATGCTGAGAATAACTTTTAAAAAAAGTTACTATTTAACAATATTATCTACAATGAGGAACAAGAGAGAATATAGTTGCAAAAGAGTTCAATTTTAAATGATCCATTGAAAATATTTCCCGAAATTGGTTATAAATATTTCATGAGGCACCAAGCATTGTCATTGTTCTAGCAAAGGGGCTGACGCCGTCGGTTGAGAAGCGAGATAGGGGGTAACTAACTGCAAGAGAACTCAAATAGGGGTTCTTCTCACACAACACAAAATGCTGAATTACATGCTCAATGTTACTATAGATGTAGAGACCTATCTTTGTGCTCCCCACATTTACAGAATGTAAATCATTAGTCCCCAATATTTTCCTCATTATTGCAATAAAAGGTAACAAGCTGTTATGCTGAAGGATAATAATTGTCCATATGTTCATATTCTCTCAGAAAATCTTGCAATTAGACAAAATGCTCGTTTAGGTGCTACAATATTATATCTTGAATGAAGAATATGAACAAAAATAATTACATCGCATTCTAAATGATATATTAAAATAGTAATTATATTTCTGAGATATTTTACGGGACTTCAAATAAATTAATCAGATCGACACACAAATCAAGATTTTATTACTAAAAAGGCTTACTTCACCCCAAAACTAGTGTCAATAAAAACCAATAAATTCTTCTTCAAACAAGAGATATTCTTCTAAAAAAATATGAGAAATCAGGGGCAAAGAAATCAAAGTAGGCGATTTCATTGAAACACCCTGTATGGGGTACATGGTACGGTTATTAAGCAGGGGTGGACGCATGGTGGTGAATGAACCGTCGCACGTGGCCACCCCCAACCCTTGTAAAACCCCCTCCCACTCCAACAGCCAATCTCCGTCAGTCTACCCTCACCACCTAGAACCCGTTTCAGTCGACTTCCCTCGCGGCATCCGACTTTCCCAATGTGCTATCCTTATTTATCTTACTTTTTCCTTTCTTTTTTGCTTTTCCATACGTCGAACTGTGCTTGCATTGCAGCGAGAGTTGCAATAGATGAGCATCCAATAACGTTGATGGAAGAAAGAAAAATATAGGAGCCAACACAAGAATGGGGCACTGAGTATGCTGAAAGCAAAAATGTGTATTACCCACGAGAAGGTGGAAATTATGTCAGCTGGAAGAATCTGACACTATCAGGATCAGAATGCTCGGCATTTGAATGAAGCTGACGGAAGTGGATTTTAAAATTTCAGCGCCCATGAAAAAAATTGGAATTTTATCAAATTGGTCTTCTGAAATTCCTGGAAAATATTTCGTTGAATATTTAAAATAAAAAGTCGACTATCTCTGCTATCTGTGTCGACTATCGACTGCTTTCTGTGATACATTTTGCACAAATTGTCCGTTTATTTCCTATGCACCGACATAAAAGTTTCTTATGAGTCACGAAGAGAGTTTTACGTAAATGTAACGAGCATCCCGGCGAACGAAAAGAATTTATTGGCTGAAGAACTTGCCTACACGTGAATTACTGGCAACATTTGCACACAAACACATCTTCATAGCGAGTTCTGAGACTCTTGAGATGAAACCACAAGAATCATGAATCAGTGTTTATTCAAGGTACTCTTGCATACTAGGATTATCTCTCCGTCCCTTTAAATCTCAAACTCTCTGGAACATAACATTGTTGCTGTTACTTTATGCATGTTTTAGCACATAAATCTTAAGTACGTGCTCACTGAATTAATGTCTGCATTAAGCTTCGAATAATCCTTTCATTTTATGTCTAATAACCGTTTATGATCTTGAGATTTAAGTGAAGTGAGTCACTTATAACAAAGACCAAATTAAATAACATACACTGTCGCAGCAGAAGAATCAGGGTTACTACTAATATTCACCCACTAAAATTTTTTTGAATTCATTTTATATCCTTAAAATTATCGAGACTTCCAGATTATAGAAGCAGTTTGTATGACAGGATTTTTTAAAACTAAAATCAAATTATTGAACATTAAAACATGTTATCATAAAATTTTTAAAAATTATCCTATATATAAATTATTGAAAAAGGCGCGCGCATTAGCGCGCACATGACATTCTAGCACAAAATATTTCTGTAATCTTATACGGGGTCAAAATTTTACAATTAAGTTAAAACTTTGAATGACAACATCACACTTAAAAAAATTATTTAAACTCCCGGTTATTTCTCGGTTAGTTGACACCCTAAAGAATATGAACCGTTTTTTATGATCCAGTGACCCCATACACCTGACAGGTATCTAGAGAGGAACTGCAACCAGTTTTTGGAAATTACGATCTGAATGGAACCATCGAAATCCCCATACTTCCATCCTCTTGGCAGGAATGTCAATACCCTGTGCGTCGGTTACTTTCGAAACACCCTCTACAATGGGGCACCCCACTGGCAGCTATTGATTTATTATTACGTGCGAGTCCTCCGTTGTACATGCAGCTCCGGCTTTGCTTTCATTTCTCGTATTCAGTCGACGACAACCTTTCGGACTTTGGGAAAATGAATTTAACAAAGCGCCACGGGCTAATCAACAACAGGAGAAGGAGGACTCTTGAGACTTCACGCCTAAAATGAGACAAATTTGATCCATGCCCTGTATCTATGAACGATAATTTATTATTCGTTTCATGTTTATAATATTAATAGGATGACCTTCACGTCGCACTAGAAGCGATATTCTTCATTACATATTTTGCTTACGAGTGATTGAGAAACGATAAAATCTGCGCTAGTATAATATAATAATCAATATTCACCTTTAACTAAATACTTTTTCGTTTTATATTTATTTTCTATTATAAACACAAAACTTTTTGATGAGCTTTCACATCAATCTGAAGATTTCATGCGCGGGTACTCATGCACTACTTAATTACGGTAATTATAATGTTAATAAGTGCATAAACAACTATCAGGAAAAAATTGAAAAAGGCTATTTTTAGTGACGTTTCTATTAAACGAATTAAAATTACAATGCAAATCCCAATTATTTTGTAATCTAGGCGAACCGTCCTGAGTTAATTAATAAATAAATAATATTAAAAAGAATTTAAAAGAAGAAAAAGTTATTCAAAATTATGTAAATTGTATAACTATTTTTAGAGGGTCAAAAGAGAACAGAACGTTTTTATCAAAATAAATATTTAATTTATCAGTAATTCTTTAAAAGGGAAGAGATAAATTTGAACATGCATACGCTTTTATAATCTCAAATAAGCTCGACATTACATTTCAACTTAAAATATTCACGAGACTGAGATTAAAAGAGTGACTATAATAGAAAAGAGGGAAATAACAGTTTTAAAACGGTGTAAAGCTTCCACTATTTGAATTAGTGAGAAACTATTATTAATTAGTAAGATTTAACATTCAGATTGAGAGAGTAAGCGGAGAAGGAAAAATGTACAACTATAATTTATTTTGTGATAAAACGTATTTTTGCGGAATGTATTTATAATACCTCAAAACCAATATTTTCTCTGCTTTTCTCACTTGATTCGACTATTTGCCGACAATACCCTATTATGATTTTCGAGCTAAAGTTTCATTGCGAGAGAAAAATTCGCGAAAAGAAATGTTTCTACGAGAAAAGATGTTGACAGCAATATTGCCCGGTCAGTAACGAAGCATATATACAACCCTTATAGCCCAGAGTACATATTATAGAGGGAACCTCTTCTCCTTTTTTGTGAAAATGATGCGGGAGGGTAAGACAATCACGATGAAAATATTTCAAATAGATTGTTACGAAACGGGTGAACAGTCATTAATTTACATAGAAATGCTGCAATAAAAAATCAAAAAAGATATATTGAACAAATTATAAAAATTTAATCTTGTCTAATAAACTTAATCAGAAAATTTGGTTTTTTTGATTAGTACTTGAATTCTCGGAAAATTACGAAATCATATCAGATTGATCAGTAAACAAATCGCGTAAAATCTGTGTCTATAGTAGAATGGAAGTGAAAAATGACTATAATAGAAGTGTTACAATTTTATCCCGACACACGTGTTTTACAATCTTCGGTATAGGTTTATCCTTTCGGTTATTCTTATGTATGTATAGCAATTGGAAGCTTTACACCGTTTTAAAACTGTTATTTCCCTCTTTTCTATTATAGTCACTTAAATTAAAGAAAAGAAAAGAAATGTTTTGAAGTGTTACAATCTTTAGAACTAAGTCAGAGTCAGAGAAACGATGACAAGCAGCGAAATTGGAGACGTAAAAGAGAGTAAAAAATAAAGAAAAGCACAAGATCGGACGAGAAAAGGAGGTAATCCCGCGGATAATCCTATCGACGACTTACCCTTCTGACTTTGGGGGCATAAATTGTCCAAAGTTCAATTTACTATAATTGAGTTTTAAACCACCTGTTGGTTTTTATGGAAAATCACGCTTTATTTATTTAAAATACAATTCACAAAACATTTTCAGTTCTGCGTTTCAACTCTTCTATTGGAATGCAATCAACTTGGCTGGGAAATTCTTGCTTTCATTTACTTTTTCTGCGATATTCCGTTTAATCGAATTAAGGGATATTCGATTTGTAGAATTACAAGAAATCTTCACTCGATATTTTATGTACTGTTTTATTTATAAGTTTAATTTGAACCAATTTTATTGATGATGGCGGAATATATCGGGGAACTTAATTTACTTATCCTGATTTTCATTGTTTAACGTAATTTTTTGAAAAATACAGAATATTTCAATTAAAAATATATCCTGTTTTATTTTTTTTTTTTGGAGACCCATGCTTTATTTCTTTATGTATTTACAGTTTCATCCCTCGTTCTGTTCTTTCACTTAATCGAAATGACGTCTCTTTCCGATTTAAAGTGCCCGTCGTAAATCCGAGAAACCCTGCTAGTTACTAAGAAGTGCTGGGTAAATTCAGCAATTTTCACGCCCGAGAGAAACTCCTGCTGGCTGTAATACTTTATTACTTTAATTGTGTAATTAAAACACCAATTTTGAAGCAGTAAGTACGATAATGAAGATTCTTAATTTAATTTCTAATGAATTGAAATTTTTGTCTTTGTATCAGTTGATTTAGAATTCAAGGGACTTTCCACGCGAGCCCAAGAATATTCTTGTCCTGGTCGAATGAAAATTCACCCTTGGAGACTCTTATAAAGCGACCCCGAGGATTCCTCCAACATCCTTGGCCTCGCACCGAGAGTATTCACGTTGGCGATAAATTTCTGAACGTTATGTTGGGTGCTATATATTCTCGTTTGCCCCTAATGCGTCTCATATTTTGCTTTCAGCCCACATCATAGATGATACATAGAACGAGTATTACTTTCACGTACTTACTAGGTACACGTGTTCTATCCATGAAGATGATTGTATAAACAGCGACTTAGTGGTTCATATTGCAAATCCTGCACCGAGCATAAATTTAAACGAGTTTATCCCGGGTAGAAATTGTTCTATAGGGCCCAAGTCGGGTTCTAACTAGTTTGGCTCACTTTTATTAGTGCTCTAGCTACAAAATCTATCAAGCGCGTAATTATTTCGTGGTGCTGATTTATTAGGATGCTAGCTGGGCAGTCTAAGCAGATCCTAACAAGGCAGCCATATTAATGCCTGGTATTTATTATTTACTAACAGAAAATACCCGGCCTTGTTCGGGATTTTAAGAGATTTCAAGTGCCTTTAAGGAATTTCAAGTAATTTGAAGAGATTTCAAGATATTTCAAGTGATTGTTATTTTAAGAGATTCACAGAAGATTAAAAAAAATTTCAAGTGATTTTAATGGATTTTAAGTGATTTCAAATTATGTGAAATGACTAAGTAATTTAGAATCATTTTGAAGGATTTAAAGAATTTCATTAATTAATTGTCAAAAAGCAGATTGAACTCGAAAAATACTTTCAAGATTTAATCTTTGTGTAATGCTTTCCATATTAAACACCCCTAAATTCGAATCAGTGAATTCTCTCACTTTATCAAATTTAGTGAGTTACCGCGATTCTAGCGACGTGCTTACTGGAACAAATAATTGAATTGATCTTTAATTTAGTAAGCATTGGTTCGTTTAAAAAGAAAGGTGTTCAAAATTTCATTTATTTTGTAATACCACAACTAGTTTACGAAAAGATCTATATTTGAATTTGAAGTTGGAAAAATGCAGATAATTTGGTACTCGAGAGTTTATTGCTTTTAAAAGATGTACTTTTCTGGAATGAAATTCAACAGGCAAGGGGAGAAAGTGTCGAATCGTTTAAGTCGAGGGGCAGAAAAGTAGATACACGAGATGGCGACGGTTCATCCGACTGGAAATCCAATCATGTCTTTGCAGCTTGCGAAAATATATACAATCACGTCACAATTTTCCGATAGGAAAGTTGCACTAACAATAATAATCATTTTGATGATGATGGAAAGCGAATCATTTAAATCCCACGAAATCTCATGAATTTCCTTAATATTCTCTAACATCCAGATAAATTTCGTGAAATCTCTTGAAATTCCTTAAATTTACACAAAATACCATAAAATACCAAAATCTCGTTAAAAACATTAAATTTTTCAAAATTTGATGTATCAAATGTACTTGCTTTAAAATTGATAAAAATGTTATTTGAAGAACCCGAAATTAATTTTCAATTATATTTGTAATAATTCATAAATTCTGGTTCACTTTTTAGCTAATAAATAAAAAGAGAAAAGTGATTAATAACTTCAGTAAGTTTAGGTTCAATGGCTCTACAAAGTTTTCCTATTGGAGGAGGAAAACTTAAACAGTCTTAATCCATTTAACACTAGGGAGAGAACTTGTGGAGGTAGCAAACGAGCTTCCTGGGCGGTCTTGGCATTGGTTTCCGTCGTTGTATGGTAATCGACGGTTTCAATATTTTGCTGCCCGAGGCAAAGTCCGTGTTAACTCGTGTACCTGATACGGTAGATATATTTCGCCTACTGAAAA
Source organism: Synergus magnus (assembly GCA_032275165.1). Classification (NCBI taxonomy): domain Eukaryota; kingdom Metazoa; phylum Arthropoda; class Insecta; order Hymenoptera; family Cynipidae; genus Synergus; species Synergus magnus. The sequence continues at coordinate 62,912 of JAUESH010000015.1, read as the reverse complement.
GGGTGGTTATGTGAACAAAGTCACTGAGCTCGAAGGTTAAGCCCTTTGCATATTTGCACGATTTCGTCTTTGTATCCCATTCTCATGATTTTGATACCCCAAAAAACATTTTACTAACAATTGCTTTGATTCAATTCGATAAAACATTTAGAGTATTTTAAAGATTTTTTCTTTGCTCAAAATTTTAAAAAAATTAAAGAAGTGTAATCAGCATTAATTGACAAAATTAAATGGTTGAATAGAGAAAAAATAAGGAGGTTTAATTTACAATATCGAGGTCTTAAAAAAAGGAGAGGTACCTTAAAAACATCTTCAGAAAGTTGTTTTTGAATTGAAGTATTCAACACCTCGGGGGTTTCCCGAAGTTCCAGCCATGCCAACATCTTTGCTATCATCTCTTTATAGTCAGATGTACCAAAAATATCATCCTCTAGGAAATTCCACTAGGAAAATTTTTATTAGAAAATCTTAGAATTTTAGAGGATGAAGGAAGAGGGAAAGAATGATATGAAGAAGTAATGTAAATCCTTAAGGAATTTTTAATAATAAAGAAGAATTTAAAAATTGCAATGGGATTTTAGAGAGGCTTAGAGGAATATGCACACAGAAAAATGAATAGAAGACAGGCCGAGTATAAATTACAATGTAAATCGAAAATCCGGAGATCGCATGAGTGATTTCAGTAACCTTTGTTCTTATAACTCGCTCATATATCTTTCCTTTTCATAAAAAAAGAAAATTTTCAGTCTTCAGTCGTGTCGACGAATTCGCTGCTATATACTCTTTCTAAAGTCTCTATCTCTATGTCTCGCCCTTTTTCCTCTGAGGTAAAGTCAATAGTACCTTTGACCCTTCTACCTCTGTTAGCTACTGCTACTTTCAAAGAAGCTTCTCTATCGTTATTCTTCCTTCCTCCCCTAAAAGTGGATCTACAATGAATCTCCTCAAGGGTTAAACGTGCAGCAAAGGGGGGAGCTTCGTGGTCGACATATCACTACTCCTTCCTTCTTACTCAACGGCTTTCGTAAATGAGGATTCCTCTTCTTTTTCCTCGTTTTATTTTCATTCTTTTGCCACAAATCGTCCCAACAAATTAATAACTTGAGCAGGAGTGAATATATTCACTTGTGTGAAATAAAGAACTGCATTTTTATAAAAGGTTTTAAAGGTTTATGATTCCAGAGAGAGGGAGAAAAAGAAGGCGTGTATTCCGAAAAAATGGAAAAAAATTTTAAGATTTGTTATCCATCATTTAAGTGTTTATCTTAGTATATCGAATATACTTGCCAAATTAGAATCAGTGAAAATTCATCGAAATTATAGTAGTTTTTCTTACCGATCTTCATTAGAAAAAGTTACTGCAATTTCAGTGTCGCTAATTGAAATTTCATTAACTTTTTCTACTGGAAAATATAAGTGAAAACCTACTGAGTAAGGCAAGGCAAGCTTCTCAAAGGCTGCTCATAAAGTGCGTTACTACTTAAAGTAGAAAAAGCCGCTCGGTCCGACTATGACGTAATATTTAACTCTCGCGTATCCTATCACTGCAATCTCCTAAAATAATTTAAAAAATATTTTACAATTTTTGGAGACACTTAAAATCTTCTGAATTCTTTAAAATTGAACCTCCCAATTTTGAACAATGCTTAAAAATTACTATACATATTATTAATTGAAAAATTCGTTATTAAAAATTGATACTTTAGTTTATTTATTTGGGATCATATTGGGATTCCATTGGGGCTTTTTTATACGGGTTCCACTGATTGAAGAACCATTCTCCTCGTAATTCATAAAAATGTCTCAATCAGCCATTTAACCTCCCAAGGATAAAAAAAATGATTAACCCTTTATTTCTCTCGTAGCACTAAAAATTGGAAATTTCGCTGACATGGCGTTATGCATCGTAATATGTACGTGCAGTAACCATGAGAAGGGTCGTAGGCCTATAGCAGCGCGAGCGTTACGCAAAGCTTACACGTTCGTACACGGAAAGTACGATCGCAACTCTGGGGGTGGTTATGGACATATTAGGGGGCAGGAAAGAAACAGCGGGAAAGAGAGTAAGAGAGAGGGGAAGAAAGTGCTCCAGGGCTGAAATGGAATGGGACGAGATGGTTGCGGGGGTGATAGCTGAGTTTGGTTTGCAAGGTTGGGGTTTTGGGTTTGGGTTCGACCTACCACCCCCGCCTACGACCAGCAGGGGCGGGACTGCACGAGGGGGTGTCCACGGATCAATACTCGGTGCGAAAAGAGATGGCCATACTCGCTGTCTTGATGACAGAGAAAGACGGACTCTACCCACGACGCGGCGAGTTTCAACTAGAAAGAGATCGTTCAGCTTGCTTTCTCCGAAGCCATAGATGAGGACGAAACACATCAACGTCACAATGGAAGAGAGTCACTGTATCCGATATCCGAATGATAGGAAAAATGAGTGAAGAGAGAAGAGAGACAAGGGAAATGTAGATATATATATATGCGTATAAAGAAAGGAGGACAAGAACCCAATTATATTGAGAGGAATGATTTCAACTTTATATGTTACACATTCTCAAAAAGGATTTTTATTTCGAGCTTTATATTTAAAACTTGGACTTTCCCCTGTTGGAAAATAAAGATAGAAGAGGATGGAAATTTTGGATCTGAAATGTACAAAGTTTTCTTTCTCTGAACGAGTTTGAATTGTAGCTATTTAATAAACCAACGAGAGTTAGATTGGTTCTGAAATTTCGATCCTCTAGCCACGATAGAGAAAATCTCTATATGTATAACTAAAGCCAAAGATGTTTAGCACTTAAGTATCGAAGACTTTATTTTTGAAAAAGGTTAATTAAGCTATTACAACGATGAAAAGGGAGAGCTTAGAAAAAATTTAGTAATTTCTCCACTTTCTACTAAATTAAATAATAAGTCACTATTTGAATTAGTAAGAAACTACTATTAATTAGTCAGATTTAACTAATTCAGATTGAGAGAGTATTGATGAAGATTTTATTCAGTGTAGTATTTGAAAGTTGAGGAACATTATAGGTAGTTTTGAAATGTCCCTTCAATTCCAGTACCTACTGAACTTTTTTATTTAGTAAATTACAATCCTTTCAATAGAAAATCAATAACATTTTCATGTATAAAAAGGATTCTACCGAAGGAAACATGGGCTTAGAAAATCACAGGTTCTATAACGAAATTTTCACATAAGATTCTCGAGTTTTCTTCTTGAAATGGCAAAGTTCTATTGCTTCAAAACTCAAGAGTAAGTCCAGGCTCATATACCGTAAAACTTTTAACGAATTCGACGACAGTATAATAAGTACACGAGGTTTCGATAAAAATTCAATGGCGCAAAGACTAGGTCAGATTTTCATTAAAGTGACTGACTATGCTGTTTTTAACTAGGTCACTCCTTCATCTGCGATGTAGATACTCTAGACAGCAGCTTTTCCTCACTCGAGGCATACAAAAAAAGAGCAAATAAAAAAATTTCCAGGCCTAATAAGCTGCATTTTTAATGTACTTTACTTTAACCCTCATCAGTCCTTAGTGTCAAATTGACACTATTTTCAACTTTACCGCACAATTATTCTATTTGAATATTTTAAGAAAATTTCTTCAATCTTGAATTAATATTTCCTCATTGATTCCATATGAAAGAAATTTAAACTGTCTTTAATTTACCTCAGTGTCAATTTGACACTCAAGGGACTGATTCAGGGTTAATTTTATTCAGAACACTCAAGTCAAACGACTTTTTTCGATTCCGTGGGATTCAAACCTATTAAGTATTACAAGAATTGATTTTTTAAATTATGTTTCAGAAAACTGTAATGTATTA
>JAUESH010000015.1:0-48458 GCA_032275165.1 Synergus magnus | reverse complement strand
GTGACGTCATATGAAACTCTCTATCCAAGAGTCAGCGACAGTGTATTAAATTTTAAGACATTATTTTTTTCCGTGTACATATATGTACTAAATGTGAAAAAATGTGATTAGAAAGAACATTATTCACACTCAATTTTCCCCTTGAACTTATATACTGTGGACATAATTATAACCTCGAGCCAAGTTCGATTATCGATTGGTTATCGTAAGCGCTTCCTTCTTTTTTCTACATGACGAGACACTCAAGCATTTCGCGTTTCTGAACTAACAATAATGCACTAACGACGCTTCCTTATCGCCTGTGAAGCACGGATGCACCTGTAGATCAGACTCAACGACCTTTTTAAACTAACTGATGAATATTCAAAACTTCACATATGATCTGCACTCTTATTTTCTTTAAAGAAGCATAAACCCGAGAGATCAGAGATTCTTTTTCTACTTGATTGATGATGCTTCATCAGACTTTGTATTGAAACAAAAATCAATATCTACTCACAGAATTTGTATATTTTCTACCTCAACTAATGTTTTCAAATGAATCTTTTTGTTGAGTTCATTTCTTCACTTCAACCAGTTTTTTTGTTTCTTATTTTTAATTTACTTTTAAGTTTATTCCGATAATTAAAAATTTCACATTTCAAATAAAAAATCTACATTGGAGGCGCTGCAACTAAAAATCTTAGTGAAAAATGACTAATTTAAATATTCATCTTCCTTTAAAAACCCAGATTAAAAATATTTTTGGAGAAGACTGTCTTGGGGTTCATTTAAGACCTTAAAAATAGAATTTACGAGGTCAAAATTGTTAACGTTTATCTCTCATAGCTGCACGTAAACTTATACATAACTGCCTGATTAGAAAGTAGATATTTCATATAACTCTGTGATAAAAGCGAGGTGTTGAAATTCCACAAGGGATGTTTTCGGTATTAAGGGTCATCCATTTTTCCTGAGAGGCGAAGGATGAGACCTTGAACTTTTGACACTTCGCGTGAGACTTTTTATTATCTGATAAGCTGTGCCAACATATTGTTTTCAAAAGCCCTCATTTGTCAATACTTAAACCTATAAAAATTGTAAGAATCTTGGAACAGAATTTTAATAAATCCAAAAAGATATTGGGTGTATTTTCGAAAGCGCGTTACCTCTGATCGATTACGAATATGATGGTGAAAATTGGCGCAAATGACATTTTTAAGGTCCAAACCCGAAAAACCGATTTTAACAAAAGAAGCTTTTTGATATTATTTTGAAAACAGTTAGTCAGAGGGAAAAAAGGTTCAAACAAAAGCTCGTAAAGAAGTATAACGAAAATAATGATAAGTTAATAAAATGAGATTTTTCTTTAACTTCTTTAAGGAGATAAATTTAATTTAATGTCGGAACTATTGTCTTTAACCTTTCTTTCTCCCTTTTTCCGACTCTGTTCATTAATCGTGAAATCTAAAAAAAAAAACGAAGATCAGAATCGTTTAGAGTTGTCTTATATAGCGAGGACAGTCTTTCAAGGGAAAGCTGCAATCGTGATCTTCTATCGTCATCCAATCTATGTATACCCTGCTGGTTGTTCCAATAAAGTTGCCAACTTTCTCCGATCTCCCCATCCCCTGCATTTTTTTTCGACAACAATAGATGTTTTGAGTGAATATCAAGCAACGGTAAAATGAATGTCGGTCAACAAGTCTGATTGTATTTGACATAATAAGGAAAACTTTGTTTTGCAACTCAGCAAAGAAACCAATATGGAAAAAACATATTTATGGTATGGTTTTGCTCAGTTCGAAATATTAAATTATTATACATATAAATAATAAACATAGAACTTCTCTAGTTTGAATTTTATGTAATTATATTTTATGGCCAAATTTTAATCATTCAAAATTAAAATAGACTGTACTCATTTCAAATAAGTTTATGTTTGTTGTTTTTCAAAGAAAACAAGACGACACGTATTTTACTGATTTGAAGAGAAAAATTTGTTGACAAAGTTATAAGTATTTGAATTTTAAAAACTACATATTACTATCTATTATTTAATAGTATCCAAGTAAAGCAATTTAAAATAAGTAAAATTCTGGGCTTTTTTTAAACAATAAACCCGAAAAAAAGATTATAATTATAAGTTATGACGTCTAGAATTCAAGGGGTGGAAGTGACGTTTTGATTTTACTCTCGAACGTGACTCAGCGGCTAAATCGAAATGTCACTGATCTGTCACGAATGTCATTAATCTACAGGCGCTTCAATTGATCACCACCCTAACAAATAACACACATCGCAAAAAATAATTTATCAAAATATTCTACAAATACATATGGATTTCCGGTATATAACATATGATTTTCGAAGAATGGAGTTTTCTCAGTAAGAATTTGCATTAAAAAGTATTAAAGCTTTCAAGCTCTAACAATTCCATTTTTGTCCTTCATTTTTAAACTCTCGACTAGGCATCAAAAAAAGTAAGATTTGAATGATTATCGAAGCTGCCATACTTGACCTTAAATAAATTAAAAGCCAAATTTTCGTTTATAAAAAATTATTTAATATTTAATTAGAAGGCTTTCTAAAAAAGGAATAAAAAAAAGTGATAATAAAAAGAAATCACTGACTGTCACGTCGCCATAAGAAATTGTTCAGTACTTTTCAATGCAAACTATCTTACAGATTAGATCGACAATGCACCCTTAAAAGGCACCCCTACCTGTAATTTGTGATAGCAACGTGCAGTCAGGGGCAAAAGAGCCAAAAGAGGCAGAATTGGAGAACACTTGACGATTGTTTTGGTTTCCAGATTAATTTTTGTGCACTTTTACGAAGTTTTCGAATTTCAGTCTTGAATTCAATTTCACAGTAAGGAATGATAAAAACACGTGAATCTAAGTGCAAGAAAGATTCAGTCTTTTGCGGACACGGCAGTTTTTGTGCGCATTGTAGCTAAATTGAATCAACGACGAGTGGAAGGAACGACAACACGCGACTAGACAGAGATAGTGGTCGTCCACAAACTGGCTCGCTTACTAGCTAGGGCGCTAAAGCGCGACCCCCGCCCGGGTCAGCGCATGCGCGTTCAAGCTACCCCTGTTCAACCCTTGTTTCTTCCTCGGTCTCGAAGCAACCCTAATATTCAGGGTGAGCTATGTGTGCATACCTGTATATACTGTACGAGCTGTGCCTCCAAATTGGATAACAATACGGTATGAAGAAAGAGAAAGAGAGACAGAAATAGAGAGAGAGTGAGAAAGAGAGATAGAGAGAAATGTTTAGTTAAGGTAAACATAGTTCAAAAATGAGTGTAATAGAATATGTTTTTCCGTGATCGACTCATTCTGTACTCGAGATATGCAAAGTTCAGTAAACAGGTTACAGGTTTGTATTTGAAAGATCGAGTATATATTTGTATGCAATGAGCAGAGCAGCTCTTAGAATGCATTGGAAGAAGTAATTTTATCTAGGAGATGAAAAGAAACTGCATGATAAAATGGATTTCCGAGAAACATATAAGGCTACTAATTCAATTAGTCAAATTCTTACTAATTCGTATAAGAGAGTAAACCACCCCTTAATAATACTCGAAAAAATGGGAAAATAGGGTGACTCACAAAAATAAGGGGCAACCAGTGAAGCTCGCTGTGAAGGCTCTTGGTGTGGCTGACTATAACTGTCTGCACCTATGGCGCGGCACTCTTTTGTTCAATGTCCCTAGAAAACTGTTTATTAGAATATAGATTATATAGAAATAACTATAAACTGAAAATAATATATGTACAGCAATTTATTTACAAATTACATACTGTAACTTACTTCAGCAGATTCGAATCGCGAAGCAAAAGTTTTGGAAATTGTACACTTTCTTCAATCCATTTTGCAACACTAAGTAATCTACGTTCCTGAAGCATTGGAGACATTAATTGTAAAGAAAGAGGTAGTCCTTTTCTAGAGATAGTAATAGGCACATTGACGGCAGGTAAACCAGCCATATTAGCTGGTTGAGTAAAATAGTCCTGTACTGAACACTGTGTCTGATTATCCGCTTTTATAAAATCCCGATAAAGCGGGGCATCTGAAAGAGTGGTAGGCGTTAATAAAAGATCAATTCCAGAATCCCAAGCAGCTTCGAAATCCTCTGCAATCAATCTCCTAACTTTCATCGCCTTAACAAAATAACTCTCATAATTTTCCGAAAGCAAAAAATAGTTTCCAGCTAGAATCCTGCTTCTGACGACATCATTGAATCCCGTGCTTCTCGTTTTAGCAAATAGCTCTTCTGTCGACAAAGTCTCATCTGCTCTAAATCCAAATTCAATTCCATCGTATCGTGCCATATTACTCGCGACTTCGCACTGATTCAAAACAGAGTAGCAGACTATTGAGAATTCCGTATGGGGAAGAGAAACTGAAACGATTTTGGCACCAGCTTCCTCTAAAATCCACGCAACATTTTGCCAGCAAGCGTCTACCTCATTGCTGAGTTCTGCTGGACGATATTCTTTAGGAATCCCTATTCTTAAGCCACTTATGTCAATTCTCTCTGGTAAAGAAATGGGCGTAAATTCTTCTTTTACGGTTGTAGAGTCTGAAGAATCTGGACCTGCTATGGCGTTTAAAATTAACAATGCATCGTCTACTCGTCTCGTGATGATACCCGGAACGTCCATGGAATTTACTAAGGGAATCAACCCATGGCGAGAAACTAATCCGTATGTAGGTTTTAGACCAATTAATCCACAATAAGAAGCTGGATTTCGAGTTGAACCTCCGGTGTCGGATCCTAAAGCTGCGTAACAAGTGCCGCTGGCCACTGCTACAGCTGAACCTCCACTGCTTCCTCCTGATAAATTCAAGAAATTCATATGAGTTTCAGGATTTTCAAGTCATTTTAAAATATATTGAAATCACTCAAAACTTTTTAATATATCTTTAACATTTTTTTGAATTCTTTAAAATCTTTTAATCTCTTAAAATTTATATTGATTTCTCTAAAATCTTTTAAAATCTCTCAAATCCCTTTAATTAAATTTTCTGTAATCACCTAAAATACTCAATATGTAATATTTTGAAATATCTCGGAATAACTTGAAATTTTTTTGAATCATTTTGAATTCATTTTATATCCTTATTTTAAAATCTTTGTTCTTATATTATTATAAGTGTAGTAATATTTTCCAGTGATTATTTTGTAATGTTAAAAAATAGACACGCGAAGATAATACTTTGGGGTGGGAATATTTGGTAATATTCCCCCATTCTTCGTATTCCTTGTATTCCCAAATATTCCGATATATTATCTATATTCCCGAATATTCTTTTGGTAATACACGAAAAGTCAGAGTGGTCGACCCACTCTGAGGTACTACTACCCAGTAGAAATACTCTAAATTTACCTGCAATATACCAATCATCTTCATGAATTGAAGACTCCTTTCTTTTTGGCATTTCTCTCTCTTCGAAACAGTAATGATCCATGAATTCACATCCCCAAATATTCTTTGTAGGTCCAAAAAACGAATCCACAGTTCCAGAACCCATGGCAAATTGATCGAGATTTGTTTTCCCAATTAAAATAGCTCCAGATTTTTTTAAGCGACTGCAAACAGTTGCATCATAACCCGGAACAAAATTTGCAAGCATCAAGGCACCACATGTTGTTCTCTGACCTTCTGTGCAAAAATTGTCTTTAATCGCGACCGGTATTCCTTGGAGATCACTCAAGGTGGCTTTATTTTCTAGTTTTTCATCCTTTGTATCTGATTCTTGATTCGCAAATTTCGAGTTTATGCTGATGTACGCATTCAAAGGTTTAATATTCTCTATCAACTTCCGCGAAGCTTGTAACACTTCAGACGGACGTATTTCGCCTCCATTTATCTTCTTACTCACTTCTTTGATCGGAGAAAATAGAATTTTATTCATCTTTTCTCAAATTTTGCGACAAAATTTCTACGACACATAACCTCCGAATGCAGAAGCTTTGTTAACGAATGTAAAAAATCACGCAAAATAACTACTTAACAATAACTAATTAATAAAAATTCCTGGAGTTATTTAAGATACTCTGTATAACATTAATAATTATTATAAAAAAAGATCAAAAAAATTTATCTGTACCGCAAATTTACTTTGTTTTCTGTTCTCGCGAGTGGAATTTAAATCGTCTGCTAAATAAAGTTCATATTTTCGCCACAATGGCGCTGGCATTGCCAAACAGCTGTCTGTATCAATATGGCGCCGCTTAACAATGACTGACAATTCACGTTCGTTTGCTAACGTCACTATCACTGTCCAAGTGATATTTTAGTGTGATATTTACAAAGCGAGTCACGAATACGTCAAACTTCGTACTTTCCTTAAAATGTCTCTCAGTTATAAAGATTTCTTTCGTGAGCATAGTCCAAAGTTTTCTTAAACAAAACTTAAATTGACAGGATCGTTACTTGGTAAGCTTGGTAATAAAAGATACGCAACGAATTGTTGTGATGATACAGTAGCTTAGGAGCTGTTCATTTTTACGCTTTATTGTGTTTTTAGCGAAATTAAAGTGCTTAATAATTAAATGACATGGTATCGTGCGACGAAACGAAACTTGAGCTCGTACCAATAAAAGGAAAGGGCGGGGGAAAAGAAGAATCTGTTGTTTTTGTTGAACAGTTTGTCAAAGAGGTGTGTGATTTTAGTTCTCAGTATGGAAGCAACAATAGTATTTCTTATACTGCATACAACATCGCTGGAAATCCAAGCAAATTTCCAGATTATGGAGATTTCCCGCAAGCTTTCGTGATGGTAAGTAAAAAGTATTTATAATTAAAAGAAATTCATTATAAATATTTAAAAAATTATTTTTTCAAGTTGTCAAGAACTCGTGTCATTTTTAGGAAAAGGTTTCGTATACTGCCTTAATAGAATGTTCTAACAAACAAAAACATATAATCACAATTATTGGAGAATGTAACTGATTAAAATTCTTTTCTTGAAGCTACTTTTGAAGTTTTGTCATCTATTTTATTTATTTCAGTTCAACAATGACTAAGAAAGTATAATTTATTTCTGTAATTTTATTAAAGAAAAATATTTAATCTTTTATTATGTCTGACTTTTTAAGCTACTATAAATTCAATTGGTATATATCTTCCATTCATAGAGAACTTATGGACAATGGTGGGAGGAAGCACCGTCAAGATTGACTGATTACATGCCACAGAACAACGAATCGCCACTTAGCCATGATTACATAGGTAAATTACATCTACAAAATATTGATCTAAAATACTGATGATAATAAAAATATTATAATTAATTATGTATTCAAAGCTATCTATTAACAGATTTTTGATATCATAAAGTCCCTTTTTTCTTTAGATGTAGAATACTATCAAGAAGTGTATCCCATAAGAGTTTCCATCTACGAAACCTACAATCCAGGAAGCGTAGTTAGGATTTGGGCTCGCGATGGAAGTGGACAATGGTTCCAATTGTGGAGAGGACCTCCACAAACCGTGCCTCCAAAGCCCCGGATATTCTCACCACCGTTGCAGCTATGTAATTTCAAAACAAAGATGCTGAGATTAGAATTTAATCACAGCCTCTTAGATTACTACACGGAACTGGACGCTGTACTGTTGATCGGTACAACTGAATTAATACTTCCACACGTTGGATTCCAAAACCGAAGTCTGAGTATTTTATTACGAGAATTGAGAGGTACAGGTTCTAATAAAGAAGATATTCATAACCTGACCCCTGATTATTTAAAGGCCAATTTAGACTTGAAAGTCCTGAAAAATAATTTACACAAACATTGCGTACTATACAAAAGGTAATAATCACAAAAGTAAATTAATAATGAACTGATAATGATTTAATAATGAATTCAGAATCAATAAAACTAACCGTCTTTTGTTGCTTTCAGCAAAGTCACAGATAAAGTTCCTAAAGCAAAACTTGCAGCTAAGCTCGGCTTGCACTGCCATTACGTTCCTCCTATTGAAGAAGCTTTCAATAGTCTGCAGCAATTCTTGCAAGAAGAATTCCCAAAGTTAATTAGAGACATAAATCGTTCTTCCATAAATTCAATTACAGCTGACAGTGATTTGTCACCTTGTTCGAGTAACGTAGATCACAAGACGTGCGGCAGCTTTTCTGTTCTTCCAGTAAGTCGTTTGGGTAAATAAATATCTAGAATGCGCTTTTCCCTCATATCGTCTTTAAAAATCTTACACTTTTTAGGATGAAACCTTGCTAAAAATTTTGAACAACCTAGATCTTCGATCTCTATCTCGGTGTTGCAAAGTAAATAGGCACTTTAACAATATTGCTCGAGATGCTTTACTCTACACTAGTCTAAATCTAAAACCGTACTGGTATTGTATAGACGCAACTGCACTGCAAAATTTAGTATCTAGATGTCAGTATTTACAACGATTAGATCTTTCCTGGTGCGGGAATTACGACGCAATTAGCAGTCAAGATTTTGTAGATTTTCTACAAAACTGTGGAAATCTCGTGACACACCTTCGTCTCAATTGCTGCAAGTTCGTCAACGATTTCGTCGTGCATGAAATTTCGCGAATCTGCAAGAACCTTAAAGGTGAGCTTATGCAATTATTTGACGATTTTTATGCTTGAACTTTGATTTTTTAAACTAGAATATCATGCACACATTCAAGCGCGCGTCTTTGTCAGTAATTTATACTTATGATAATTTTTAAAAATTTTATGTTAAAATATTTTAATCCTCAATAATTTGATTTTAGTCTCAAAAACAATCCTGTTATAAAAATTGCTTCTATAAACTGGATGTCTCGAAGTGAGTGTATACTTTTTAAGGATATAAAATTAATTCAAAATGATTTTTAAAAATTTCAAAGAATTCAGAAGATTTCAAGTGATTTTACAAGGTTCCAAAATATTTTTTAGAGTATTTTAGGAGGTAGCAAAAGATTTATGTAATTAAAGGGATTAAGAGATTTCAAAAGATTTTATAGAAGTCAATAGATTTCAAGAGGTTTAACAGATTTTTAAGAATATAATAGCCACCTCTTTTTTATGATAGGATTGTTTACATTCTGGCAGATATTATTATTTGAGTTATTATTAGAAGATTACTTAGGAGTTATTTTTCTAGAATTGTGTCTCAGAAACTGTACTGAGATCACGAACAGCGGATTCTCGGAACTCGGAAATCTACAAGTACTCGAAAGGCTAGAACTGTACAGAACGAATATTGAGACGAATAATTTATGTACAATTTTGAGGAAAAATCCAAATATTCGTCATCTCAACCTGGCAGGAATGCACGATCGTTTAAACATGGACATAGTAGCTATTGAAATTTCCAATTCGTGTCCAAAGTTGGAGAGTATTGACTTCTGGAAGGCGCAAACTCTTACTCCTCAAGGTGTTCGAGCTTTAACTCGCTGCGTTCATCTCCGTGAAGTTGATTTTGGATGGTGGTAAGTATATAAGAAAATATCGCATATATATTTTTCAATTTTTCAGAATGTACTCAAAGTATAATTTTTAATGACTTTCAGCAGTGGAATGGGAATAGCAGGGGATTCCCTGAGAGCTCTCTTGATATCTTGTCGAAACCTTGAGAAAGTATTTTTGACAGCATTGAGAGGCCTCACAGATCGCGATCTCGAACCTTTGCTTTTATGCCAACGTCTTCAACAGTTGGATGTCATGGGTGCTCGCTCCCTCACCCACGAGATATTTCTGCGTTTTCTTCTCTGCTGCCCGCACTTAAAAATGATGGACCTCAGCTTTTGCGATGGAATCAGCGATGTCAAAGTTCAAGAATGGCGTCAACTCTACCCTCACGTATCCATCAAGAAAATTTTCCAAGCTAGTGTAAATAGTTTTTCATAAAACAAGTAAAAGACAATTTAGTTCTTGTAACAAAAGAACTTATAAATTTATACAAGTCTGAGCATAAATTAGTTTTAAAAAGCGAAAACGCACGTGAGTGTTTAAACGATAGTAATTTTTTATTGTTTTGTTAAACAATTTGATTTGGAGATTTCTCGCTAATTATATAGAATTCATTCCATAATCGTTGCACATCGTATTGTGCAAATAAAAATATCGAGTTTTTGGATTTATAATTTATTTTAAAAAATTCATTTAGAACTTTTAGAATTGCATTAAGTTTACCCAGTGAAAAGGATTGAATGAATCTTTCTTCATCTAACTAATATTTATACTGAAAGAACTTTTCAATGAGGCTTGTATGGTCTAATATTAATAAGTATTTGCCCCCCCAAAAAAATTATGTGTATTGAGAGTTGAAATTTAATGCGTGATGTTTGTTTCAAAATTGTGATTGAAATATGTGTTGTGTGAACTGGTTGTCATAAATTGTAATTTTAGCGTAATTTTTGCTTCGCAATTCAGAGCTGCGAAATATTTGCTATTCGACTGCAATAATGTACAGACCCTCATTTTCATAAATTTAATAGTTTTGAAATATTTAATTATACCTGTTCTCAGATTGAGATTTAGGGTAAGGGAACTTACACAGTTTTCTACGCCTTTATAGGTAGGGTAATCGCCATTTAATCTACACGTAAGTGAAATTCGTAGCAGAAAATGATATTTATTTCTATCAGATAACAAAAGTTTTCCTAAAAAGAATGAACTGTTTATATTATACTCTATATTTACACAGTTCTTGGTATTACCAAACAAATACTTTGTATACTCGACTGAAATGACATGATCAACAATAAAATTCTATTTATATCTGTGTAAAATAATCATCTATTTACTCCCTAGCTGTTTCATTTCTTTTGATCAACACTACTGCTGTAGATTAGGTCTGGTTTGTGTGAAGCTTGGCCACTTTGGAATTTGGGCTCGTAATTCTGAAAATCTGCTGAACTTGTCTGTCTATTACTGTCATACTCAGAATGAATGACTTTTCGTCTTGGCACTGTCTTCAGAGCCTGCTCCCAATCGTTATTCTCTTTCATATTCACCAGAATATCCACACAGTGATTCACATTTAGAGATTTGCTGGCACCACTTTTCCAGTCCAAGTAGTTGTCGAGGGGAAATTTAGCTACTCGAATTTGTTCCTCTTTCGCTTTTGCCAAACTTAATGGTTTATGGTTATTCTGAAAGTTAATTTTGTTAAATATTTATTATAAAACAGTTGAAAATATTCACATAAAATCGTAAAACTTATCTCTACATACTTTTTTAAACCTTATATACACTACTGGTCAGAATTGTGAGTTCACCGGTTTTTCGATGATCGTTTAAGTGCTTTTAAATTTCATTACATCAAAAATTAAATTTTTTTCTTTTAAAGAAAAATAAAAGCTATAAAAATACTGCTTAAAATGAGTCCAGGATGAAGTCACTTTGTCAATTTTTTAAGAAGATATTGCAAAAAAAAAAAACTGTAAAATCTCAATGTTTTATGAAAATATAAATAACTACCAGATTCTACGGAAATTTACTTTTAAAATGAACCCAAGAAATTAATAAAATGTTCATTATTTTTAAAGTTATTGATATTTTTATAAAACATTGAGATTTGACGTTTTTTGCAATATTTCCTTTAAAAATGGTTAAAGTGACTTCGCCATAGGCTCATTTTAAGCAAACTTTTGATAGCTTTTAACTTCCTTAAAAGAAAAAATGTAATCTTTGATGTAATTAAATTTAAAAGAACTTAAACAATCATCGAAAAATAGGTAAACTTATAATTCTGACCGTTAGTGTATATAGAAAATATAAAATATTTTATTGTAAGATATGACTCACTTTGTCGACAATTGCACCAATGATATACACATCATCTGGATTGTACTTTTGCATAACATTGTTTGTATTAGGTGTTAAGTACACCAAATTCTCTTTAGGAAAAATTTCCAGATAAGATTTGGAAGTAGCGTTCATTGGATAACCAGGCTCGTCCATAGTAGGAAAAAAACTTAAAAGTCTTCGCTTTAGTTCACCGTGTGGATCCAAGTTGCACAAATATATGTCGAAAGGCAATTTACTGTTCCGATTTGATGCAAACGCAAACATGATCTGTTTTGCGCAACTAGATATTTCTGGGTAAGTCATGTTTGATTCAAATCCGCAGTCGATTACTAATTTCTCTCCAAACATTATAGCGGTAATTAATTTTTGATTCACGAATTGATTTACTGTAGTCTTATAGATGCGAGGGAACATCGTATTGTGATTCAAACCGTATTCCAAATAATCCCTTACCTCTGGTACTGGTTTAACTTCTTCGATTTTCTTTAACATAGCATTTTGTTTTCTTATTTTGATGTTTATGGTTCTAATTTCGTTTAACCACATAAATTCCAGAAACCTCCTGCAATACATTTCATTCATTAAGTTTCATTTTTACTAACAAGGAAAAAATAAAGTAATATAGGAAATAGTGTGATACATGAAATACCTATCAAATGAAAATAAAAAATATATATAAACAAGAGCACTTACTTTCTTCGACTTTGGGACTTCATGTTGAGAAGTTGCAACCAGTCTGTCGGCATAATTTTATTTGGAACCTTTTGAGCACTTTGACGGAATACCTCAATTTCAAGCTCTAAAATTTTATAGAACTTATTTAATGCTGGATCTTTTTCTAACAAGTCATTAAGTCTTTCTTCAGCATCTTTTTGCAGTTTTTTCTGCATTTCAACACTGGGATTCAACTTCTTGTCTAAATTTTGTTGGGATACAGAATCTGAATCGGATTCGTTATTTGTGAATGTTGAAAGGCTAAAATTGCGCTTTGCAATACTGTACGTCAAAGTAGTTAATGAAATTTTCGAGACTGCTGGGGTAGGCATCATAATATTGTTGTTAACAAATCCGGTTGTATTTAACATAACATCGTGGCGAATCTTCTTCGACAAAGTTAGTAAAAATCGATGTGCGTGTTTGTACATTTTTCTAATTTAAGAGAACTAATGTAGATAGTAGAAAAATCGATGAACTATCAATAGTCTTTTTATTTTATACTCAAAATTATAGTTCTTCACCGAAAACCCCGAAAACTGAACGCACAAAATTTGAAGGTTACGTTTCTCATAATTTTATCGACACTGTTAAAAACAGGTGAAAAAACTGAAGGCACATCTTCAAACACTCTTTAGAAGTAAGTTGATAATCAGATTCAACTTTAAGAGTGAAATACTAATTTAACTTGAATAAACTATTCTTTTACTTTAACGCTTTTCTATTTTTCGTATTTTTCGAGCATGTTCAGCAAAATGGTGACGGCACAGTTCACAGTCCTCAAGGTTCTTTTAAGGCCTACTTACACTGGTGCTTCAAAATCTCCGCCACATGTTAATACGCATGCGTCGGGCAACGCATCTTATTGGTCATCTTTTGTGGGAATATTCAAAATTCTGAAAATGTTATTTTAATTATTATTAATAAATAATTGTACTTTAACAAATACAAATATCAGTTACATCATCAATTAAAATACTTATACAATAGATCTAGTAATTTTGAAAAACTACTTGAATTTCTTGATGTATTTCCACTTTTCAATTCTTCTTGAAATTTATGTACATATTATCATACTTTGTAACCAATCAGAACACTCAAATTGGTGTGGATAAAAAGAAGAGTTCACATGTTTCAAAAGAAATTTCTTTGTGTTTGTGTTTTGCTACATCTTAACCAAACATAACGCGTTCAAACACGTTTAACTACTCGAGCACGTGATATGGCTGATATTGCTGTTTTATAGCGGTTTGTAACGCTTCTATTTGTTTTTCAGTGTTTTTGTTTGATTCATCGATTTATCTGAAAGTCTGCTTTATGTAGACAAGAGAAAGTGTAAAACTGTAAAAGATTACAAGAATTCACGATGACTGACCTGTCATCTGATCTGAAAGAGATGTTGAATGAAATGTCAGAGTTGCGAAAAGTAAGTTTTACTAAACAGTACTGTGATAATGTGATTCGTGTAATTTATTTAATTATCTCTACTTTTGTTTATAATTAGTATGCCTGCATGTCAATTGTTTCGATGTTCGACATTTTGTATAGTTGTTCATTTTGGGCAACGCTGCTCCTCCATGTGTTCTTTTTGTTTGATTTCGGCCAACAAAAAAAAACTGACAACTTTGATCACTAAAAGAAGGAAGTGTAATTTAAAAAATCTAAGATTTTTATTTGAAACTTTCTTTCAGAAAACAAAGTTCCAAAACTTTAAAGACAAAACGAATTC
This sequence comes from Synergus magnus, assembly GCA_032275165.1. NCBI lineage: Eukaryota > Metazoa > Arthropoda > Insecta > Hymenoptera > Cynipidae > Synergus > Synergus magnus. Next base: position 34,243 of record JAUESH010000015.1, on the reverse strand, counting down.
TTAATTAAATTTGTATAAAATAATATTTTTTAAATATAAGTTAAATTTAAGTAATTCGAATTTTACATTCATAGCCAATCTTATTGTATTTATTTATTTTTATGACATTAAAATATTGAATTTCATTTTAATTTTAGGCTTTCTTGTTGTTAAAATCCTACAATGAAGCTCTGTTGAAATTAACAGAGAAACAAAAACAAGATTTAAACAAATCACGAAATCATTCCAAGAAGCTTATGAATCTCATTACAGAAAAATATAGATCAATTTTCCAATCCAAAGCTATTATGAAAGATGAAATTAATCATCTACGTACAGTTGTAAATGACTTACAACGGGAAGTTGAAAACCAGGCAAAAGACTTAAAGAGCAAAGATGAACTTTGTAAGTATTTTTTATAATCTTACCTTAAAACTCACCTAATTTTTTTTTCCTAAAATGAAAAACATTTACTTTCCAGATTTTTCCCTCATAGAATTATTGTATTTCCAGTGTTGTCATTCATTTTTTATTATTTTTTTTATTGCTTAGCAACTTTATTTAAAAGCTTTTAACTTGTCATTCTTTAAATTTAACTTATCTTTGAACAGTAACTTCTTTATTAATAACATAATTTTTTAAAGACTGATGATAACAATGCATCTCTTCACAGTTTCCAAATTGGAGGATGAGTTGGAAGTTTTGCGCTCGCAAATTGAGATACAAGCTAATGAATATCAGAAGAAGATCGAGACGATACAAGAAAGAAACCGTATTGAAAGAAATCGGGAAGTTGCTCAGTTCCAAACAAAGTTAGATTCTGCAAACGCTGAGGTAATAAAATATTTATGACTGCAACAGTTCGTTTTGATTTGAATTGAAATCTTACTGACTGAACTTTAAAAAACTTGTCTAATTGTAAAATTTCGTAATACTTTTTAAGATCGAGAGGCTGAAAGAGCGGCTGGAACATCAAATAGCAAACCAGAATAAAAGTATAGAAAACCTGAATAAAAGTCGTCAAAAGTACAGTCATCCTGCTCTAAGTGATGATGAAAGTACTCCTAACAAAGGAAAAATTTTTGCTAAACGGAAGAAGAAACCTGATTCTAGGTAAATTGTTTTTAACTTCTTCCTTAACAAGTTTAAAAAGTCTGTGATATTTTATAAGTGGCGTACTATTTTTAGATGGCCAAATTTGAATATTACGACTTCAATCAAGGAAGAAAAATCTCCACAAACTGCAGAGCATTCAATGAAAAAGAAAAAACTTTTTCTACTGGACAACGAAATAATTGATTTAGAGATTTGATAAACCTTATTTTTGTTACTTAAATACTATCGAACTCCAAAGCCTTTTTAAGCAGTATTACATTAACATTTTTTATGCTAATCGAAAATAATATATTTGCTATGTTACCAAATAATATTTATCCATTTAATTTACTTTTTATTCCAACATATTTCCTTCTTTTTGAGAAAAAGGAATATAGTTGTGTTTTTTAAATTTCTATACTTCCACAGGAAATTTTATTACATACAAAATACAGTATAAAAAAGTAAGCGGATACTTGTATTAATAAACATTTTCCAACTATTACGTTCTTGTAGGAAAACTATTTTCAAATTTTTTAAATAGAGATAAATGTAATAGCTGAAAACCTCGATTATAAACTATAGTATGTACAAAATGTGTTACACCATGATAACTTCAAAACCATTAGAATTAAAACTAAGAACTAAAGTCTGTACATTTGCATTTTCTTTTAGTCAAATATAAAAACTACTTTTGGTATAGTAGTAAATACATGAAGAGTATTTTGAACTGTTCTCTATAAATAACTTTCTTTGTTTTAGAAAAGATACGATTCTCTACGAAAGGGCAAAAATGTCTAGATGTTAAAGTAGATTGCAGAGGGAAATCCACTGATGTTCAAAGGATCTCGTTAATTACAACATATTGCAACGCCCACCGTTGTTGGCGTTACTTCGAAACCCCACGTTTCTGTCCTCATTTGCTAATCTTGCGATGCAATGAGTTCCAGCTATTTGTGTAATCGATCTTGAGATGTCCGTACGTGTTCAAACCGAGGCGGGATGGCGGTATCACCTCGACGTATCTCGCGTCCTCGACCTTAGTCTTCCTCGGAGGTACCATCACTTCAAAATCACGCGGCGCTTCAACTGGCAAACCGTGATAAAGGCACTCTTCTCTGGAAAGTTAAACGAAGCCTTTTAGGTTTATGCAAAATCTATTTCAGAGCTATGTAAGTATGAAACATTTATTTTTAAAAATGTAGAGTAGTACCAATGAATTACAAAATTTTACTTTTGTCTTGCAAAATATTTATCTGAGAGAGTATCAGTTATCTTTCTCACATAATTTTTTACCTTCTTCGATAACCTCTAGCCCGTCCTAATTTAGTTCTGCGACCTTGCATTTCCCTCATCCGATGATCTTCAATCGACTCGATGTGCTCGAGTTCTGGAAAAATAATACAAAATTATTAAAATTTCAATATGAATAGAAATATTTTATATTTATTAATTAGATAATTATGATTGGGTTTCGTAAAATCGATTGAAGTGAATATTTGCTTAAAAAAATATTGGACTTGGACTTAAATTTTAAAGCTGATCAAAACACTTGTCACATACGAGAATGCCTGAACGTCTTATGATTTGCGAAATAATCTTGGGCAACGTTTGGAATTTGTGAAGTGCCGTAATACTTTTACGAACTAGAATCGATTATGATTTTGTGATACTAGAATGTCATGTATGCGCCTTTGATAATTCTCAAAATCATTTGAAATCTTTTGAAAATCCTTTAAAATTCTTTAATATCATTTAAAATCCTTTGAAATATTTATCAAAATTTTTAAATTACTTGAAAATCTTTAAGCTCTTTTGAACTCTTTTGCCATTAATTTAAATTCCCTAAAAGACGGCGAGTACAAATTCAACTAATAATTCCTAGGATCAGATCAAGAAAAGGAATATAATAAAAGCAAAAACACACGGACGTACATCGAAGGCAGCAATCAGTTTACGCAAGAGTAATTTAGTACTTATTTGTTGCATTTATCAATTTAATTATCAATTGTTATTATGAAATAATGCAGTAATTCAATTATTACTATTATGTTATTAGAATATTTTCAATTTTAAATTCAGAAAATTATGGGGTTTCGTTTAAGATTATGGATTTTCCTTATACGACCGTGAATAAAGGCACATAAAAAACAAAAACGATTCGGATCACACTAAAGATACTTTCTTTGTAGCCGCAAGCACATCGAACGTGTAATAAGGACCTGTAATGAATTTTCTCGGTGCTTTCGGTTTAGTTCCGCCAATAAAAACCAGACTTTTTCGCACGTACAATAAAGATCTATGTAATCATTTTTAGAACCTATTTGTGCGTTAGAATTCCTCTTATTTCCTAAAGTTCCAAAAGAAATTTAGAGGAAGGAAATAACTATACATTTTTGCAAGCTAAAGTATTTCCGGAAATATTATTTTAAAAATTGTTTATCTTCTAGAGTTTTAGTGGAACATCTCCGTTTTCAAAAGAGACTTATTAACCGAGAAATGACTGGGAATGGTACAAATATTTTAAAATGAAGTCTTGGTTATTTAAACTATGAAAAAGGTATTAGAAATCATATTCGCTTTTTGAAAGTAAGGACGTGGAAAAAAAATATTAGAATGGTAAGGCTCGAGTTTCCTTGTAGGTGAAATTTATCGTGATCGCGAGAAGTGATCAGGAAATTCTGCATGCAAATAAGGGAAGTACTTACTAGACCCTGACTACCGTCCAGCATATTTCGAAAGCTACTATTATTAATATCTCACACTGATGTGAGACATACGATCCTACTCATTTCACACGCTCAAAATAAAAATCCAAACTGGTTCAAAGTTTTTTGAGTCAAATTAAGGTAAAAAAACTTCAATTAAAATTTAAATTAAGACTAAAAATCTTTTAACCCTTGATCTAGTCAATTATTTCTAGAGAATCAAAGATCATTTCTGGTATTCTGGAGCTTTTCAAACGTTGTGGATGAATCTTATATTCTTTTAAACAACAGATAAGATAGATAAGAATTACTTATTTTTTTATGTAAAACAAGTGTTAAGATCTGTAAATTCTAAGTGTAAGTAGGTAGATCTGATAAGCTTTTAAAATGGGGTGCAATTTAATTATAGCTTCATTTCCTTGACCTTTATGTTAACACAGCTTCAGAATGTTACGCTTAGGCACAACGCACGTGCGTGTAATGTTTTCGCAATTGTACAGTTACTGATGTTGCAGTTTGCAAGGATACAACGAAATCTGATAACGCGAGAGCTAGCTCTACATGTTATAAAATCTTTGCTATTACATTTATAGTAACTTTGTAAGATTTATTAGTACATAGCTTTTGTATTCATCCCAGATAAATTTATTAATCCTCATTTATTGATTTCTTTAAAATCTTTTGAAATATGTTGAAATATTTTCGAATTTGTTTTATAATAAATCTTTTGAAATCCCTTAAACCCCTTTAATTAAATCTTCTACATCTGCTAAAATATTTAAAAAAATATTTTTTAATCTTTTGGAATCACTTGAAATCTTTTGAATTCTTTGAAATTTTTTGAAATTTTTTGAAATCTTTTTGAATTCATTTTATATCCTTAAAATTTTACACTCACTTCGAGACTTCCAGTTTATAAAAACCGTTTTTATGACAGGCTTGTTTTTGAGACTAAAATCAAATTATTGAATATTAAGATATTTTAACATATGTAAGATGTTTAAAAATTATTATAATCACAAAGGAAAACGCTTGTAATATAATTTCCCACGATATAATCAAATATTTATCATTTTGCTCGCGCGTGCATTTCCATATTTGGTAGTATAGCGCCAGACTTCCTTTCTACGTTCAATCAAGTTCGAAGAAGTAGATATAGGGTCTTGAATCGAATAGGAAATCTGCTACCCTCCAGATTACAAATTAAAAGAAACTTGTTTGCAGTTAAACCTAGGCTGTGCTTGCAATTGTTTAAATATATGCTTATGTATTACAAAGTGATCGAAACCCGCAATTAATTTTCATTATGTTAAAAAAAAAATTAAAATATAAGACAATAAAAATATCAAGGCAATTGTTGCTTTATCCGAGAAGGTCGTAAAAAATCGTCGTCAGACGATATCATCAGTCTCGCGCCAATGATTCGCTATCCTGTCGCTAGAACAATACGAACCTTTGGCTCAGTTGCCTTTGTTAATGAGCCTTCCACCAGAGGAAAGGTGTTAAATTTATTACAACACAAAACAAGCAAAAAATTATTTAAAAAAAAAAAAAAAGAAAACCTGAACCAGTTTTAAGTACTTTATTTCCATGGCACTATTGTACATTGTATGACTAATTAATACAAATAATTTTGAAGATTATTTCCTTCAATGATGTTGCATCGATATTAGCGATTGATTCTGAAAGTAAAAGCGTGCGATTCTGATGATTCGTTGAACTATCTCGAGTATATTGGTAAACGAAAGTGAAGTCTTCATTAAGCAAAATCTTGCTGACGGTTCATTAAAGAAAGTATCGAATTTTTCCTGGTTTACAGGTACATAAAGAAACGTGAAAAACAAAAATCTTGAGAAAAAGCTAAATATGTAGTGAATTTTTTTAGATTTAGAAATAAATTACATAACACTTTTTAAATCAAACTCTTTTTACTCTTAATTATTTGTTCTTAACTTTCCTTGTTTGAACTATTCTTCGTAAATGGAAATAAAAATGGGTCTTACATTATGAACTAGTTAACAAATTAATTTGTTTTCAGAAAACTTGAGCGCAGGCATGATATTCTAGTATAAAAAAAAGAAACTATCATTTTTGAAACCACAAAAAAGTTTTAATTAAAAAATTTGTTCATGTTGAGTGAAAGTATAATGTTTCTACTGACAATGTAAAAGCCTGCGGACAAACTGCAGTTTTTACCACTTTTATAGCGCTAGATTAAAGAGCTCAGCGCGGGAAAACTTTCAAGTCCTCGATTCAGAAGTGTAAACGGAAATTGTGAAAGGAGGGGAAGTGAATTTTTATCCCTAGCATTAAAAAGATAAAAATCTTTGGAAAATTTTATCGAAAATAAAACTAATAATGTATATAAACAATATAATTAATAAAAATATAAGTAATCACATAAAATAATAAAAACTTTTTTACCAGTACCGGTTTTGTATAAACAACGAAAATAATTTAAGAAGAAAATTTCTGAGAGCGTAAAACTGAAGGAATGATGAAAAAATTGGTTTTGACAAACTGAAATCAATTTTAGTTCCATTATCTCAAATCTTGTTCCCATAGGTTACATATTACCAGAAAGCGGAAATTTACTCTCTAATCTGGAAGTTGTCTAGCAAAAATGTGTCAGTATTGATTGCCAATTGGATTTTGCAGCATTCAGTCTTGCATAATTCCTTGAGGTATCTTTTCCGACATTCTCTGTTGTTATTTTAGGTAGAGAGATCTAAATTGATACGTAAAATAATTAGAGACATATTTCACTAAGCTATTTATATATTTTGTATAAAAACCACATTACATCAATTATGTCAGAAAATCATTCTGGGGAATGTCAATCAAATTTCGATGAAACTTGGGATGAAACATACGACCAGCGTTTCATCACTGATCTGGGCCAGGTTTGGAAATTTCTGAATGAGAAAGGATCTTATAAAGAAACCTCTACAGGAATTTTCAGCTGAGTTAGGCCTGTATAATAATTGTAAAGAGTTTACAATTTTTGAAAATTCGTGTGAAATTAATCTATATAGTTTAAGCCTCTGTGCAAGCCTAATGTTTAGTGATCACGACTAGCAAATTATCGCAATAATTCTAGTTTCTCAGACAGTCTACTTCCAGTTTTGAAAGGAAGATTGACCCAACTCGCCAATATATAGTTACAGCCGCGCCTTCACGTGCGCGAAGTAAACGCTTCAAGTGGTATCGTGTATCGCAAATTTAGTGTCTGCAAATAGTCAATGAATCGAAAGTCGTTTTCGCTGGGTGAATCAACTATATTGGTACATTTTTTCCACCCTATTACGTTATGTTTCCTTTTTAGTAAAGTAAAGAATGGTCTATTTTTCCAAATTTATAACAACAAGTTTCAAGACTTTCCAAAATTGTGCTTCAGACTTGTTAAGAGCTCACAGATTATCTTTTCATTTACTAATTTTTAATTTATATTAAACAACTTCGCACTATTTGAATTAGTAATAAACTACTTTTAATTAATAAGATTTAATTAATTCAGATTGAGAGTGGTGAAAAAAGAGGGCGATTCTCTTTTTTTAATCACATTCTCTTCATTTTTTCATTAGTGGAGCATGTATTTGAATACATTTGAATGGAAATGGCAGTGTGTCCCGACTTTTTTTTATTTGGTATGTGGACCGTTATTGTAATTTGCATACTTCATCATCATTGATTTCTGATCGGTATTCTACAACGACCACTTTGTCTAATAAATATTCAATTTTAACTCAACGAAACTTTTTGAGTGAATTAATAAATTAAATAGCTGAAGATTAGAGTAATCTTTTTTAGATTCGATAGTTCTTGATGTGTGTATATGCTATAGATGTCAGATTATTGTCTTGAAAGTGTCGATGCGTGTTGGGAGTACCGAGACTGATTTTTTTGCCTCTCCAACAGGCGACAAGCGACAAATTGACACTTGCATCCTGGTTATGTCATTCTTCCTCTGACAGAGTCATTACTGTCATTTGCTGTCATTAGTACATAGTTCTGAGATTGTAAAAGAATAAGAGGCTGGGCCTCAACAGCCTCAATAGTCGCCTGAAAATTCCTCTACAGGATCTTTTGATGGATCCTGTGCAGGAAATTAGTGAAGGAATAACAATTAGATTTAAAATAAAAAAAATTAGGAAGATCTTGAATATGTCATTCAATTTGGAAGATTTGCAAGTTCAAAATAATTCAGTTTTACATTGTGCTGTGAATCTGAGTAGTAATCAATTCGAGAAACAATTATTACACATTCCAAAATCGTCAGCCTTAGCTTAGTTTTTACTTAGTCAATAAGTAACAGAACTCTAAACTTATTTCGTTAAAATATTTTTAAGTATTTCAAGGGATTTTGAATGATATTAAAAAATTTCAAAGGATTTTCAAGAGATTTAATTTTTTTTTTAATTCAAAATAGTTTCAAGATTTTCAAGTAATTTAAAAATATTTTTAAGTATTTCAAAGAATTTCAAATAATATTCTGAATTCTTTGAAATATTTCGAAATATCTTGAAATCTTTTGAAATATATTTGAAATCTTTTTCAATTCATTTTATAGCTTTATACACTCATTTCGAGATTTTCAGTTTATAGATGCAGTTTTTATGACAGAATTAATTTTGAGACTAAAATCAAATTATTGAAGATTAAGATATTTTAACACAAGATTTTTTTTTAATTATCATAAGCATAAATTATTGACGAAGGCACGCGCTTTAGCGCGCGCATGACATTCTAGTTCAATATAAAATCATGTATATAGGTCGCTGTTATTCTTGTATTCCTCTTTCCAAGGTGATATATACAGTGTTATAATATATTCAATGAAAAAATCCACGAAGACACGATCAGGGAACAGGTGAATGGGCGATAAAGCACAGAACTCCGTGACCTAGACACTCAATCATGTAACCTAGCCACTTTGCTTCAATAGTAAACTCCAACGTAAGTAGACTGTCCATGGAGAAATTCCACACACTCTCTCGATTCATCAGCTCTCACAATCAGTTTACCTCTTACACATTCAAAATTGCCGGAAACATTATGATAAAGTAATATAATCTGTAATAACAGTCATTTTATAATTACTAGGTAATAAAACTGTTTAAAGAAAAATAATAAATACTGTGGGACTTCCTCTATTCCAGAGAAAAAGCATTCTATTCTCCATGGACGGGGATAAATAAATGTTTTTTAGGTTTATGTCTCATACAATGAACTGCTGATTATTAGAAAGGTACAATTATTTTTAGAAAGATAGTTCGGTCAGTAAAATATAAAATACGCATTGGGATAAAAATGCACAAAGTTCTCTTGTGTACTTAATTGGGAGTAATTTAAACTAGAAGGAAGCGAACAAATAAATGCGTGATTACTTTTTTGCTCGCAAGATTCCTACACATGGAGAAATTTTGCAGTTTTTGTGTATGTCACCTTAAGAACCTGTCACTCTCGCCTGACTTGCAGAAAGTAGTGCTATTTTCACTTGTTAAGCCGGAAGAGGTAAAATTTATCAGACGTGTAATGGAAGCTGTGTAGATGAAGGAAACTTAACTGATTTATGATTGCTTTTCAATGAGAAATTAATTATTATGTGCGAAACATGATAATTTTCCATAAATTATCGTAATAAATCAATTTATAGAGTTGAACTAATAATTGAAATGAAATAAATTCAACCCAATGGTTTAGAATCAATTGTTCATTTATAATAAATGAGAATTTTTTCCCTTAATTTTACACTTTCTTAGTATTTAATGTAACTTTCCTTATGTAGGCTTTCTTTATGATAAATTAACTTTCTTTGTGTTGAATCTTCAAAAAAAGCCTCACTTTAGAAATGTTTGGATGCAACTAGGGGAAATTTATTTTATTGTTGCATTAATTTCATTCTATAAATTGGGAAAATTTGAATCATGAATTATTCTTTAAAAGGAGAATTATGGAACAAAAAATTTTATTTCTGTAGGTATTGAATTCGCATTCAGACATTTTATTTTTAAGGAAATTTTTGTAAAGCAAAGTATTTTTCAGTTTATTTTGAAGGGCTTGGGTTAAAGTAAACAAAGTTTCTAATAAAAAGGCAATGTTTATGAAAACGTAACGCCTAAGAGACGTAACAAAACCGCATGATTTCCTTGCACGCACAACTTTATAATTTCTCTGTACAAGTAGACCGCAGAGAATAATCATTCGAACACCTCTATCATTAAAAAGTATTCGCATATCATTAAACTTGTTGATCTAGCTTCAATAAGAAGGCAAATGAGCGAATATTCGCATAACATTTTAATAAGTAGCATATTGTCAGATTACATGAATGAAGTCACCCTTTATTTTTATTTTATTTTTTTATGTATACTCTATTTTTATTTTTACTTCTCAATTCTTCAAAAATTCCTTAAAATCACTTGAAATCTTTTGAAAATCCTTTAAAATTCTTTTAAAAAGATTTCGAGAATCTATTTTTGATATAATCGCAACCTCTTTTTTATGATAGGATTGAGTTCTCAATGAAATAGTGCAACTTATCAAGTGCGTGCAAATTTCTTACAAAGAATTTTTTCTGTAGAAACTTTTCGTTCCAAATACTTAAAAATTTAGCAATATTAATATTTGCATTCGTCTCTTTACTAATTCAGGGACAAGTAAGCGTAACCAATTATTACACTTACATTTTGATTTTTTTAATTCGCGTGAAGGGTGAAAAAAACATACATTAAGTAAACTACAGGTTCAACTTAATAATGCCTTTTGTGAATTTTACGTTCTGCAATATATTCTCGTACATTCAGTACTTTCGAGTCACGTCATTAGATATATAGTTAATGCAAAAGATCGTTATAAATCTAGACCTTATTTAGCAATCAGTAGTGCGCACGACGTGTTACATAATCTCAACAATTCGACTTTTTCCAGAACCTGCTTGAGTTTGATAGAATGCTATTTGAAATTAACGAAAGATAATGATCTTACGAGTTAACCTGATTCAACTCCTTTTTTCCAAGATAACTTTTTGAAATTAATATGGTCTCATATACTCATTCAGGCTGTCAGATAACTAAAATCCGGAGAAAATCCGTAATTCTGATTCACTTTCTTTCAGCACTCGTAATACCTTAAGGGATAACGATTTCTTACGTGTTAAATACGGAAATCGGTGAATTACGGTTTTAATTTTCTTACTTCTTCCCTTTTAAGATTTACAGGAAGCTAAGATTTCCTTTTATGCACGAAAGGTTCGTTGCAGGTGATCGCAGACATAACTTGGATCTCCTAAAGTTTTAGAGAAAACAATTTTAAATGATTTTACTTGCACTATCATTAAAACCTTTCTAAAAAACTATTGGACCAATAATCAAAGTATGTTACATATTTACTTATTTTAAATCTTGTGAAATCTCTTGAATATCCTTACATTTTTTGGAATTCTCTTAAAAACGTTTGAAATTCTTTAATATCATTTCCAATTCCTTGAAATACTTAAAAATATTTGTAAATTACTTGAAAATTTTGAAATTCTTGTGAATTCTTTTAAAATGCCTTAAAATTGTCTGGCAGCTCTGATCTCGATTCTAAAGTATTAAGATAATAGCTTTAAACGACCCGTTCGGTGCCAAAAATGTCTAAGGGTATTTACATTTTTAAAGTTTTATAGGCGTAGGCGTAAAATTTAAGTGGTAAATGAGTTTTTTTTTTTTTTGTAAAATCCTTGAAGCATTTCTTTTAAGTGTGAATAGACTTGTCTGCTTGTACTTTATATTCCTTGAAGGGAAAAGTTCCAGTAAAGGCACTGGAACAGCTTGTTTAACGACTAATGAGTATTAACTTAGGTGTACCTATGAAACTAGGCTCTGGATATGCAAAGTAGTGTAAAAGGTACACTTAACAGACCAGTGAACCGGGCAAGAAAGTCCACACACTCAAATTAATATGCTTGGCCATGGCTTAAATTTAAGCGTGGTCCTGTTTAAAACTGAATTGAATATCAATTAATTTGAAATGTTTTTCCTCCTTTCAGTTTTCCCGTGATAAGAAACTTTGAAACTACGTGTTAGTTAAAAATAATTTCATTTGGTAGTAGTTTTAAAAAAGTAATTATTTATTATGAAAAGAAACTTCAATAAAAAAATGATCCAAGATCTGTTGAAAAGAGAAGAGCTGATCATTATCTTTTTATTGAGCAATGACTTTCTGTCACGCATTTTTAACTTGATTTGATAATAATAGTTCTTCTTTTCCCTCAATTTGTCCTGGTTTAGAGTTAGGATACTATAAAACATTCGTTCAAGCCTTGAAACGTGAAAAGCATTGATAATGTCACATAAGATACATGCACCTGTATAAGAGATGGTCGGTCACTTTCTAACGTTAGAAATCGAGCATTTAAGAAACATTATTGACAGTTCCGGCTGCGACTTCATCGTGCCAAAGCCTCTTTCACTCATGCGAATTTTTCTCCAGATTGCATTTGCATGTTTAGCGAAATTGAAAGCAAGAGAAATTCATATTTTCAATCTTCAACCTACTCTTCATGAAGATGATACTTTAGATTGCAGCAGTGTCTACTATGACATTGGTACCAAATGATAAATCATCCTCGTACTGCCCTAGCCTTGAAATTGATCGTAATGACAATATCCTATATTATTATTATCAATATTTTTACATTCTCATCATATGAAAAGGTATTGGTTTTAAGTGAAAAATCACTTTCCCAAATTTCATTAAATCTCCACATTTTGAAACGTCGTGATTTATTAGGAAGATACAGAAATGTATACAAAAAATCAAGCCGAAATATTTTGATGTGCGCGATCAAAATTTTTTTTTTTTTCGATATTTCTGTCATCCATTTTTTTGGATCTAAATGAAGCACGTAAGAAATTTTCTGTAATTGCTTCCTGTCACCAGACACGTCCCATTCGATCGGTGATGCCTATAATAAAGTTAGAAACACCATTAGCAGTACAACTTCCGCCGGTGCAACCGGAATGAGTCTGATTGCGCAAAAATAAAGCAACTTGACAATATTATGTCAGTGTTGTTGCTCTCATACTAGTTTGCAATACAACAAAAGATTCTCGGCTTTCAAAGTTCGATTCTAACGCTCCCATGTCGGAGGTCGAGACAAGATCGTTATCGGAACCAGTACACCTACCATAAGTACACTGAGTGTAGCTACTCTACTACATATAATGTTCGCCGTACTTTACCAGAACTCAGAAGGCAACAGAGCCACCGAACAATCGTCTCTGTAATGCCGCGAAGCACTCCCACGAATTTATTATTTATTCCCTACGCGACGCAACCCACGTATGTATGAATCTGCCTCTATGTCATCAATTGCGCCACAATGAATTTTAAGACCTTCCATGGCTCTAAACAATCGATCCTAAAACATTTTGAACACGTAGAACTTAAGGCAATTCATAGACCTATCATAAAAAAGAGGTTGCAATTATATCGAAAATAGATTCTCACAATCTCGAAAGCTCACATTCTTTCTTCACCCATTGGGTGAATTTGAATTCGCCGCCTCTACTTTAGAATCGAGATCAGAACTACCAAATGAATTTAAGGAATTTTTAAAGAATTTAACAAAAATTCAAAATAGTTTCAAGATTATCAAGTACATACTTAATTTTAAAACAAAAACTGTTTTTGGATTCTTTAAAATCTGTTAAAACTCTTGAAATCTATTGATTTTTATAAAATCTTTTGAAATCTGTCGGAATCACTTGAAATCTTCTGAGTTGAAGAAAAAGAAAGTCTATAAAAGTTCCATTTTATCAATCAGGAAGGCTTTCAATATTTGTAATCTTTATACAAATATTCTTAATCTTTCTTAAATTAAAGATGTTTCATTTCAAATTTAAAAAATAAATAAATTAGCTCTTCCTAAAATGGCGCGAGTTATATTATTGCAAGTCGAATTTTAAACCTACGCAACTACAAATAATTTATTCAAGTATAAATAAATAATACTATAATAGTTATCTCGCTTATACAGATTTTTTGACAACTTTCGAGAAGATGCGAGCTGTATAATTTTCTGACATCGTGGTCGATTAGTTTAAATTATATATATTGTGGGATGTATGATGATAAGAGGTTGAGGATTATAAAAAGATTATGTCACTGGTCATTACACGTTCAAACAACTTTGAAAACATCGAACGCGATTCTAGCGTAGGTTGTTGACGTTGTGCAAAATTTGGTAAGAGACCTTGCTGTTATAATTTCAAAAATGAAAAAAAAAAAATAATAATATAAATTAACTCACCGGAGAGAGGAGTGTAGACTGGAATGGGTGCTGCATATTGTGAGACTTCATCCTCGTAAATGGGTTGATGATAGTAACAACTATTACTGGGTCTAGTTGATGTTCCAAAATATAATTCTTCCACTGATGCTGGAGCATCATAGCCAGGTTCCTTTATCGGTGGAGCATACCTGCATTTAAAATGAATTGAAATTTAAAAAATTTGACTTTAAATTGTTAATGAAATAATTATCATGATCAAATGTAGTACACAAAAGAAATAAGAGTACATAAATTATTCAAACGCTAATGGCAAGACTAAAACATTCTCTATCACTCGTTAGGTAATTAAAAATAATTTCCAGTTGAGATTAGATATGTAGAAGATGCAGATTTATTTATTTACCAGTAATCTGGTTCAGCACGTGAGTGTTGCGATAAGCGACTGTGTCCTGCACGGGGTTGAGTCTGATAAATTGGCGTCCCCACACTATGTCGCCTCAGATAAGCATAATTTTCCAAGTCCCAAGGATCGACGTAGTGCCTCGTATCACCGGAACTGTCGCCGGAAGAGCGTTGCGAGTCCACTGAATTCCAATAAATGGAAGACGCTCCTGGCATTTTTTAACACTTCCTATCACTTTATACTTTTTATTAAAATATTCTTCGATATTCCAACAATATTTAATTTTTTTTTTTCTTTTCAGTCTTCTCTCCCACATTCAAACACATTTCACGAAATTTGAATTAAATCCAAACTTTGCTTAGTATTTTTATTTTTAAAAATTACTTCAATAATTCAATATCTCCATAAAACAAAATTAGGTGCACGTGTTTAAATTTCTCAAAATATTAATTAATGATTTGATCGAGACGGCGCCAAATATCGAATACGCATTTCCTGCATCGCGAGTGCTTTCGCTTGTGCACCTTACGAGTTCTCCGAGTCCTCTGCCGTTCTCTTCAAAGAGTGAAACCAAAAGAGGTTTCGCACCTCATCCCCCACCATTTGAGCGCGAAAGGCACTTTACTAGGGATAGACGATCGCTGATTGCACTAAGTCAAATTATTCAATGATTTAGTCTAAATTTCACATTGATTGGAATCTTGAATTTCTCCCACTTCAAATTTAATTTCTCGTCTAATTGGTTTCCATTTAACTATCGTATCAAATTGATCTTCTTCTACTTCTTCAATGAGGACTCGACCACTCTGAGTTTTCATGTAGCAAGAATATATTCCCAAAAGAATATTCTGGAATATAGAGAATATATAGGAATATTTGGAAATACAAGGAATACGAAAGTATTCAATAATAGATCTAACGAGTATAGGGTTGTGTATTTGCATTACGTTTGCTACAAGTTTTGACAACATTCATACGCAAGTAAATATACACATAACGTAACATTTGACACGATTCAAAAAGAATATTATGGAATTTTGTTTGGTTAAGGCTCTCATTATTAAAAAAAAATGGAAACATCACTGGATCTCATAACAGACCGACTTTTTTCATTTCTGATAACACTTCTGCGCCATGTATTCATCAAACTCGAATCTTAATTCCTATAAATTCACGCAGCATAAAAATATGATTTCTCTATAACTAACATCTAACATCTAACAATAAGAGTTTTCCGTGACATTAGAAATCCATACTCAATTTTCTACATCATCGAAGGTCGTGCAATGAAAGAAGTATACGATTGTGGGAAAGGTCGAATGAAAAGGGTACCCTATATTATTGCCCACAGCCTTTCCTATTCCTTCTGCACTCCGAGGTGTATGTAGACATGTTATCAGAGTCCGATATAAATCGATCAATTATCAACGGTGATCAAAGAAAATATGCATTAATTTCTGACATAGATTTTAGATCGAATTGGTAGATGAAATTTTAACGACTGTAATTCGTATCTGTAGCAAATGAAATTGTTGGTTTGCCTCGAGCAATCCGAATTTTTTTCAAAACATTCCCAACAAAATTAACTAAATATCCAATAGTTACATAATAATAAAACCATTGAAATTTTGAAATTCATCTACCAGTATCGGGTTTTCTGAGTGATCTCAAAATTAAAAAAGAATGACACTTGTTGTAAAAAGTGTTAAAACTAAGGATTTAAAACTAAGGACAAACTTCCGAAAGCGCGTTACTTCTGATTTCGTTGAGACCACGTATACTTCCTTTTTTTTAAAAAAAATTGTAGAACGTAAAAAAATAAATCTTCGGGGTCATCCATTTATTACGTAAGACTTTTTTTTTTGACAATTGTTGGACCCTACCTCTCCCCTTGTAACGCAATCGTAACAATAGATTATGACCATTCCCTTGTTTGATACGTAGCCTCAACGAAATAGGAGGAAACGGGCTTTCGGAAACACACCCAAAACTAAAAGTATATTGTTGATCGTTGATTTTTCTTTGTTTTACAAACCTTAAAAAGTAGCTACATAAAAAAAGATTTCTCGTAGTTAGAAAATGGAATTAAACTCTTATTTTCAAAAATATCTTTCATTTAAGATTTCTGAACTTTATCAAGAAAATTGTACATCAAGTTAATTTGCAATTTTCATTTTTCATCAGTGAAATTAAAATTCCTTGTTTTTTGAAAGATAAGTTGAGAATACAAGCAAAAATGAATACTGAGTTTGAATCCTAATTGAATAATTGAATACGAATATTAAAACTAATACACTGTTTCTTAATCGTCGGAAGACACGAACGATAATTCTCATGCATTTTGATCCTAATACAATAAAAAAAAACTAAAACATCAAAAAATAAATAAGATAATCGAATATTTTACACAAAAGGGTGTTTTCTATTCGAGAGATGAACCAGATTTTGTTCTTTACACCCTGGACGACTTGGATTAATCTCGAAAGTTTGTCTTGCGCCTTCTAGAAGCACTTGATGAATGTACAGAGTATTGAAATTCTTAGAATATTAAGCTAACCTTTTCCTATTTACATGTCACGGAATAAATTTTAACCGTCGCTACTGTACACGTGTATCTTAATAATTGTCTATCTCACGAAAGATCAAAGAACTAATTGTCCCTCGGCAATAGCGCCTAGTGCCTTTAGTAGCATATCACAGTATTAGATTCCCGTCAAAAAAATCAAAACGTGGCGCAGATCCAATAGATCATTTTTCATTAAAGGTAGTGAGGCTCGGTTTCATTGCTTTGTCTTTAAAATTTGAAGATTCTCAACGTGTTTAATACATCTTTATAATTTTAAGAATTTTAATTCGCATGAATTTTAATTGTAATTTTGAAAACTGATGATTTTAATTTATTAAACGTGGAAACACCTGTAAATTCCAAAAAGAAAATAAATCAAGATAAGTGGCAAAGATTTTAAAAATCAATTTAGAAAATTTTAACAGTATCACGACTTGGAATAGATTTTTTATATGCACAGATGAATGTATTAACCATCTCAAAATCTAGCTAGTTCAAAATCTTGTACCTCTTGAAGCTCCTCGGGAAACAACTCAAGGAAAAGTCATTTTGATCATCTTTAATTAAAATTCGACATCTGCAGTGCTTTCACGCACCGAGATTTTTCATAAACGAGAATTAAAAGCCTACGCGCTTAAAATTGCGCAAGGTTGTACCTAGTACGCTTCAGAGTAGATAATACTCGCTTCGAGTAAACGTAGTATAGTCATGTGATCGGATTTCGCCCTGAAGCGTAAAAAACGAGGCTAACTTAAAAATCAAGCACGTCGGTAAAGTTGAAGGTTAAGTAAGTTCATTGATCGGAAAGGTCCAAACCTTAAAATAACATTAACTTTTTTCCTATGTCTGCTACTTCAATTTACAGTAACGCTGTTTTCTTAACATAACTTTCGTTATGCACATGCAGAAATCGTCTAATAGTTTGAAATTACAAGTTTTTTCTTTACTAAACTTGCCTTTTTGCTCAGCCGTTAGAAGGAGAACCATCAGAGATGATATTCACCTCGCACGATCCAACAGGAGGGAAGCTGCTAATTCTACATCATATTCAGTCTGTTTTAGCGCTGCTTCGCATTGTTGTCTGTCCGCCAATCCTAGTCTGTAATACAAAAAATCAAATGATTAAATAGTTAATTAATGTTGTTTTTAAATAATAGAATTCAGGATATTTTAAGAAATTTAAAGCGATTTCGACAGATTACAAGTGATTTTATAGAATTTTTAAGGAATTTCAAAGAAATTCAAAATAGTTTCAAGATTTTCAATTAATAAAAAATATTTTAAAGTATTTCAAGGGATTTTTAATAATTTAAAAATATTTCAAATGATTTTTAAAAAAACTACAAAATCTGGTGAAGACCAGATTATATTTCCGTAGGAAACGCGTCTGTCGGTATTAATATTTGCCAGACAGTTTATCGCGAGTTATCAATTATTATAACGAATGAATTCCGGTTTTGCATTCCTAATATGAAGTGCAGCTTATCATGCAATGCTATTTTCGTACGTCAAACAAAAGAAACGGAAGTGTTCTTAATCTGAATAAGATTCAAAAAAAATATTTGGCAGTTGTTAGTCAAAGTTTTTACATCAGTTGAGGCACTTTATAAATTCATGAATACACTATTATTAATAATTATTCTAAAATTTCATCCTCTGTGCAGTACAGAGAAATAGGTAGATATCTTTTTTCAAACTTACCTAATAAGAGAATCCAGCTTCGCTTGTCTATCCTTAAGAATTTGTTTGGCAGCTTGACTCGTGTCCCATCCGGTGGCTTGCAACGCAGTTAAGATTTCCTGCTGTGATGCATCGCCAGCCTCTTTCTGAACTTTCATAACTTTACTTGCTCGGAATTCGTCATTTAGTGACATCACCAACTGTTTTGAGGCTCCACTCAATGGAGGACTAATTCCAGAAGGATACGCTGAAGTGGAAGGTGCTAATTGCGTATTTATCGTCGTCTCGTTCAATTGGGGTAAAAGACTACGCGCAGTGGGAGAAGGATGCGAGGTCGAGGGTTGTGAAATCCTTGTGGGCGTGAATTGCATTAAATTAGGGCTTCCGGCTTGATTGGCACACAAATTCGTGTTTTGTTTTGTAGATTGATTCGGAATAAATCCGTTCTGAACTGGTTTCAGGGGCGACCAAGCTGGTGGAGGATTGTAGACAGGTGGTTGCTTTAAACTAGGACTAAAGTCATAGGGGTTTTCCTGCTTATACGACTTCGGTAAAGTTTGACCCAGACGAACATTTGACTGGGAAGGGCTGTTCGTAATACTCATAGTTGTCTGCTGCTGACAATTGTAATTCGAACTGGACACACACGCATTGTTGCAAGTTGTAGTCACATTATTAGAGTGATAGTTCCTGAGAATATTTTGTTGAACAGTCTTATTATAAAGAGTATTAAACTCGCTTTGTGATAGTTGTTCGAGATTCGGCACAGTTTGTTTCAACTCAGCGTAAACTTGTTCGGAAAGTACTGCCCCTGATTGCGACACAGGTCTCGGTAAACTATTGAATCGACTATTCGTCGCTGAGGGATGCTGAAGATCATTCTGTACCTGAGTTATGTTGTGATTAACACTTTGATTTGGCACCGGTAGGGCGAAAGTCTGTTGCTGAAAATAATTTTGGTTCGTGGAGAGATTCTGTGCAAGGAGACCACTCTGAGCATTTTGAAGATTGCTTGGGGCGTGCGTTAAGTTACTAGGAGCAATTTGCAACAGGTTCGCGCTGCTTTGGAAGGAAATCTGCATTGTTTGAGTTTGCTGGATACTCGTTTGAATCGGAAATATATTTTGGGAAGGCAGGGCTTGAGAATGAGTCTGTTGCCACATCTGACTCACAATAGCGTCGGTTGTGCTCTCGAGCATTTGACTATTTGGTACTGCACCAATTTGCCCTAACTGACTTCTCGGTCTCTGAATATTGGTACTTTTCGATTGCCACGAGTTTTGTACTTTGTTCGTGATGTTCACTACTGCACGTGGATCATTTTGAGGTGACTTGGACTTAACAGGTGGCGGTCGAAGCATTGGAATTCCCGAGTTATCTTGAATTTTTTGAACACCTGGGTAAGGCAAACAAGCAACGGCTGACTGTTGTTGTTGTTGTTGCTGTTGAGTAGCATTCGTGTTTTTTGAAGCTTCCTTTTCTCCAAGGTGCTTTTCTAGCTCTGCGAGGAAAGCAGGGTCCAGTTTCTTAGGAGAAGTTTGAGCTTTCGTATCGACCGTCAACTCGCTCATACTTTGAGCAAGATCGACGTTCGACTTCGGCTTCTGCGGACTCTCATTAGGACCCACTGATGGAGGTAAGGGTGGCGGTCCCACTGCTACAGGAAGACTTGACACATTTACGTAGGTTTGAATTCCACTCTCCAAATCTTCAGGCCACGTTGATGGAGTGGGGCTGACCTGTGGAGATATACAATTATTATTAATACTGCCTGTTACTTAATTCAGTCATCAGAGGTCGCCACCTATTCACCTTCTTTCATTTTTTTGAATTCAGTTAAATTCCTTTGAAATTCTTATTTGAAATATTTTATTTATGAGAAGAATTTGTTTAATTTTTTAATGGTTTTGTAAGAAATTGTAAGATAAAGTTTATATTTTTGGCGTTTAAGTTTGTTTCAATTTTTTGTCATCTATTTCTCACCTATTTTTATAAAAAAAAATCGCCTATTCACCTTTTTTAATGGCAATAAATATTGTGATGACTGTTAATTAGAAAAGAAAAGAAACTTAATGAAACTGACCTTATCAATCTCACTGTAATGATCTCCATTGTATTCACTGCCCTCGTCATCCACATTAACGTTTAGATTCATATTTTCACTTCTAATGTCTTTGTTCAAGTTAATGGAATGCTGACTGATTTCTCCATTATTTTCACGAGAGTATTGATTCAAAGCACCGCTTTGGCTAGGCATCTCGTCCTTTCGAACATTACTAAAAGGTTGTGAAGCTTTGAGATAATGACTAGCGATGTCAGGAGAGACGGCACTATAATATCGAGATTGAGGGGGATTGATAAAAACTCGTGATGTGTCAAAAGGATCCGGTTGGGAATCTTGCTGCTCTCCATTTCCAGGAAAGTTGGCGTAAGTTCTTGGATCATCTTCCTGCCAGTAATCCTGCTGTCCTCTTTCCGTCTCAATCGGTTCATCGAGAATATTAACTACCCTCCGACATGCAGTTTCAGATTGAGAAGCCAGCGCGGAGGCGTTTGCAAGTTCTTCCGGAGAAAGGTCTATGAGACTCCCTTCCTGACTAGTTCCGGGTACGGGAACTTTCGCTGTCTTGATAGGACTAGATCTTAGATCATTTTGGAACTTAGTATAATTAAATTGTTTCCGAGAGCGTGGCGTCCCAGCTGAGAATCTCTTCTTCGAAGGATCGACCGATGTTGTGCCGACAATGTCCGGTGGTTCCATTGGGTTTCGAAGATAAACATCGTCAATGGAAACAGGACTACCCCAACTTTTTCCAAAGGCAGCTCCGTGGCCAGTGTGAATAAAGGAGTTTTCGAGCGGCTTGCTGATATCTTCTGGTTGTTTTCGCCTCATCGGATCAACGAGACACCGCGGGAAGAATCCAACTTGAAAAGTTCGTTGGTTCTGACCTTTCCACCAGTAATTCTCTGGCCGGCCGTCGATGATCACAATCTGATCGCCCGATTCAATTGACATTTTATCGACCTCCTCGAATCGATTAAGCGCTTTCATCACAGAGGGAACCATACTAGTCAGGGATTCTCTCAAAGAGGCAAAGCTTGGTCTCTCGAGAGGATCCCGGGCCCAGCAACGCAGCATCAATTGGTACATTGGCGGTGGACTAGCTTCTGGTTCATATAGTCTCTCACCCTCTCTATCGATTTTTCTGAGGATTTCTGAGCCATTTAATCCGACCCAAGGCTCTTCGCCGAAGGTCAACATCTCCCATAGAGTGACTCCAAACATCCATACATCCGAGGCGTGACTGAATTGCCGTGCTTTCAGGGATTCAGGTGCACACCAAGGAAAAGGGACTTTCTTGTGCTCCGTCATTACATAACAGTCTTCTTGTTGTGGCAGGGCTCGCATCAGTCCAAAATCTCCAATTTTTACTTTGTCAACTGAGCTCAGTAGGACGTTTCTGCAAGCTAGATCTCGGTGGAGAAAGCGCTTCGCTTCTAAATATGCCATTCCAGTAGCTACCTGCAATGCGTAATTGCAAAGAGTGAGGACCGAAATGTGACTGCATTGCTTACGCAAGTAATCCAATAAGGCTCCCAATGGTGCCAGTTCTGTCACCATCATCATTGGCTGCGATAAAACGACTCCATATAACCTGTTGACCATAATTCTGTGTTAGTTCTTATAATGTGAAAAGAAACTTTTTAAAATAGAAGATAATATACATATCAGCAAATTAAAAAAATATTACAAGAATGTTTAACAACTGAGTATTAGAGTTCTATTTATAATTGTAAGTCACGTTTTGCATTACATAATATGTACTTAAAATAAATATGTTCTCAAAACAAAGACTCTTTAGTTTTTAAACTCTGGATAATAGAATATTGTATCCTATCATAAAAAAGAGGTTGCGATTGTTTTGAAAATAAATTCTCGCAATTTCGAAATTTGATGCCACAGGATTGTTTGTGAGACTAAAATCAAATTATTAAAGATTAAGATATTTTAGTATAAGATTTTTAAAAGTTATCATTAGCATAAATGATGGACAAAAGCGCGCGCTTTAGCGCGCGCATGACATTCTTGTACATTAAAAATTGGCCTAATTTGAACTGAACGAAAATTCGATAAATTGTAACATGTGCAGTTGCGACACTTTAGCAACGAATTAATTACACAACTTACATACTATATTGTCGGAAAAGTGTGTTAGGCGCTTATTCTTTGGAACAGTCGAGTTGTCAATCAACTTGAATGAAGTGTACAAATCAATACGTCGCCACGTGTCTTGATACATTCTTTTATCTTATGATTGAAACTGGATATGTAAATCTGTTTTCATAACATTTCCAGTGAAGTACTTCAGGAAAAATATACATAATTGTTTAAAAACTAAAGAGTTGTTTTTTTTTTCTCAGTCGTTCTCCAGTATTGTGAAATTTTAAGACGTGACTTATTTCGAGAATGATATTAATCATCACAAAAATGAAACCTAGATTAAATGAAGGCCAATAACTTTTGATAATGAAGACATTGAAATACCACGATAAAAAAATTATGTTTCAACATTATCTAATCATTTTTAGTATCTAATCCGATTTTTAAGTAGTATTATTACCATTGATCTATTTTAGAGGAACTATTCGCGAGAATATTTCTAACCAAAAAATATTTTTCCTTCTAAAAAATATTCTTTTCTTGCATTTTTATTATTTTCTGAAATTCGTACAATTTTCCCTTATTTTTATTTACCTAATTAGATTCTGATGATCTAAATTATGCATGGATTGCACTTCCGATACAAAATCTTCTATCACACTCGGTTGGGTAAGAGCATCTGCTTTAAGAACTTTAACAGCAACTGGTAAAGTTCGCCCAGAAGGAGATGTCCACTCTCCTCTCCTAACAACGCCAAAGCTTCCATCCCCCAGTTTAATGGACAGAGTAACATCCTTGTCTTGAATCAGGCACGTTAAAACGGAAGGAGTTTCGATAGGTTGCGAGTTTCGTTTATTACTTTTTGCACTACTCCCAGGCTTAATCTTTGTGATTAAAGTCTTTTTCCACTGAGCAGCACGTTTTTTCTTTACAGCATCCAGTAAACGTCTAATGCCCGGCTTCCCTAAACCTATTTTTTCTAGATCCTCTGGTTGCACATAATCAAAGTGGTGTAATCGTGTAACTTGTAGGTCATCACGAATTCTTGTAAAGAACTGGCTGAGCTGCACATCACGCAGCAGCTCTTGCAACCACTCTGTTCCTTCGTCGTCTGCCATTGTCTTTTGAGATTAGTCCTTAAGCGGTCTGCAATGAAACAAACAATATTTTTTGCTCGAGCTATTTTTTTCTAGAAAACAAATAGTGCATAACGAGGTGAGCTTGTTTAGTGGCACTCTTAACTCTTAAGTGTTTAGCGAACTTTCCTTTTCAAATTCCCGCATTTCTTGGATAAAAAACGTTATTTATGTCTACGAAATTAGTTTTTTTTTTTTATCAAGATCGGTATAAATTTAAAGTAGAAAAATCAAATGGTAAAAATTGTACGATTGGCAGTATTATATTACATTGCCGTCCAAATTCCAATAAATTGAATTTAAAAATATCATTTTTTTAATATTCACTTATAAATGAGGAAAGAGTAAGTCAAACTGCAGTAAATTTTTAATATGTAGCTTAGAAAATTAGAAAGTTAGCTTGAAAAGTACGTAAACTTTGCACGACATAGTTTTTGAATGTACTACATACTTTGACACAAAATGTTCCAAATGTTTTCATGAATTCCCGGCATTTTTCCGTATTTTTAAAGGTACACTAAATTCCCGGTTTTCCCGTTTTCCTGGAGCGCTAAACACCCTGTCCTAAGCAGTCAAAGAAAGTGAATAATGGTAAGGAGGAAGTTAGAAATTTTGGGATATTCAATCAAATTCTTAAAAGGTAGACCAAAAGGTAATTCATAAAAAGGTACTGAATTCCTGGATCAAAAAAGAGTTGGAAGCCTTTGATAGCAAAAGTTTTTAGAATTTAAGCCTATAGTATAAAATGTAAAGGATTCTATTATATTTAAAAATTGTTCGCATCTTTTTAAAACTTTAACATTATATTATATAGTTTTTTATAATAAAGGTACAAAATATTTTATTAAGGAAAATAAATCAATTGTTTTATCAAATAGCAGTTGCACAGTTATGAAATTGAAAACATGAACTTCACTTCAATCCAGTCGGGACCTGATTGTCAATTTCATAACTTCACGAGTGCAATTTTATAAGCCAATGGCTTGTAAATTGCGCTAAAAGTGCGGCCGTTTAAAGCGTGAATTGTAATAATATCGCGTAAGAGGTGACAGGGACGAAACGAATAGAATATTTATCATTACACTGATCTCTCCATGAACAGGAAATGAAATAATGCTCCACGAGCGGGCATCAAAGCAAAGTCTAGTACCACTCGACAAAAGCTAGTGTTTGGTACATGAAAAAGCTGTTATCTATTGAAAAGTACATCTTATATGCAACATATAAGTACAGCAAGTACGGTCACTCGGTCACCCACAATTTGCTTTATTGGAGATAATCAAGTTCAAAAAACCTCCGTAATTATACTTCTCTGATCCAGAGCCCAAGGTTTCAGGTTTCAATCAAGACAATAATGAAAAATTGCTTTTAGGTTAAGGATACCAGGTTCCGAATGGAAACTCGTTTTGCGACACATACTTTGTTGTAAAAAGATGTAAGTGAAGTCAGAGCAAAGGCGAAATTCCATTCAAATGAGCAATTCATATTCAAATTGTTTAGCAATATTGTTCTAGAAACAAATGGGAATAGTACAAGTTTTTTAAAAAAAGTACTTTATAACAATATGCACAATTCAATATTTCGTAACTATTTTAGTTTAGAAAAAATTCGGAAGTTGATTGTTCTTTGTTCTAAAAACATGTATCATTATAAATATAGAGGTGATAAAGGTTAAAAGAATGTTTTCCTCTCTATTAAGAATGACAGATGACAGAAAAGCTATGTTGATAATTTTACCTTGAATTTTGATCAGAGAGTGAAATTAGGACGAGAGAATTGCAATGGATACAAAATCAATGTCTTAACTAAAAGTTATGCTTATTAAAAGATGAATTTTGTTTATAGAAACTGAACGGAGCTAACAATGAGTGACGCGAAAACACTGACATTTAAAACCATTCGCTCTCATTTTCAACGAGGGAACGCGTGCCAAAGATTTATTTCAGGAAGGGTGGTATGGGCAAGATAAGATAAAAAAATGTGGATACTTACTGGTCGGTGACAAGTTGGTGGTTATCGCATCGTTCGTTATCCTCCTAATTGAGTTTTGGTACACGATAAGAGACAATCATTACCGCAAAGAAACTGCGAATCGAATTGATTTGGTTGCAGCAGCAATTGCGGCAAGCACCGAAGGATACGTTTGAGGACATCTGAGGACATCTCGTCTTGAGCATCGATCGAAATGACACGCGTTTTTTCCCAACGGGATTTTTTCCCGTTTTCAAAGAAGAAAAAAACGTAGCTGCTTTAGTCAAAGTGCAACGACGATAGCAGATGCGAAGCGAGGAAAAGGGAATTGAAGGAAATCGCAACAAATTCCAACTGCGACGAAGCACTGCAATCGAGGCTAACGGACTTTCACCGAGCGTGAGCGAATTTCTCACATAGCGGTGTATTGTTGCCTGAAATTTAACCTTAAACGGCAAGGCGATTTCCCACAGGAAAACGGAGATTACACTTGGGTCGATGCGTCGCTAGACGATATCACATGTCCACCCACTCACAGTCTGTTATCGAGAATCGTTTGGAAAAAACGTACACGCCGGACGAAATTCAATGAAATTATTAGTTTGCTTTCTGGCAATGAAATACACAACAAAGATGGCGACAGGTGTCAACTTGCGAAAATATCGCGGTCGATAAAGAAGAGCGCTTTTAGTAGGAATTGAACTCTGGCGGGAAATTTGAATTGTTTGATAAACTGGAAGTTTAAAATCTTTCGAATTTCGAATTAGGCGCTTTTCTTCTAATCCACAATTTTTTCATAAATACATTATACTTAAAACGTCCGCGTCGGAAGAAATTCTAAAACATTATTATTATTGAAACTTCGGTAATTTTCTACTTTCTTTAATACATATTTTCGATATATTTAAATTTCGTTAATAAATTTTTTCGGTAATACTATTTTTATTCAGAAATTTAACTTTTCGAGAATTATTTTTTTGGTATTTTTTCTCATTCGGGATTTTGGTTTTTTGGCAAAAAGATGTTGTCCCCCTGTATCACCTAGTGCGAACTGGAAATATTTCCAAGGTTGTAAATGCAAAAGAAAAAGTATAATGAGAACAAACGGGAGAACAAAACGAATTCTATGCGACATAGAATAAAGAATGTGAATAATAGAATACATGATCGACGCAAATACAAACAATTCCGTACAAATGCAGCATCTGCTGCCAATGCTATATAGTTTATAGCTCTTCTATAGTTTATACTTCTTCTTTATCATCTTAAAATGCGCATCAGTTACGTTATTTACAATTTACCATTATCAAAAAATAATTTTCAATTAAAGTTCATGGCATAATTAAAACCTCAGGTACTTCGTCAAATAGTTTTTCTTCATTGCGAAAAGTTCAAAATTTTTAATCAAAAAATCTGAATCCAAAGTCCTCTTATTTTTTCAACGAATAGCACTTTTTCCGATAGGAATTTCGCAATAAGGCTATCGATCTTCGTTTAATCTTCTCGGAGTTATCTGCAACTTTTAGTTTTGAAGAAAATTCAATTTGAGGAAATTGAAAAGGAAATTGCGTTGTACTTCATGGACACATGCATGTATATCTATAGTTATCTTTTTCTAATTTTCAAGCAAAATTGATATAGTAGAGAGCGTAAACTACCTACGAAAATTGTAATACGTGATAGTAAATTGATCTAATTTATTTTTAATTCATTATATATAGGTTTATTAAATTCATCCTTTACTATATTTTATATTATTTATTTACGTGTATAATTTTATCTGATTTTAATTAACAACGCTAGATTTTTATTTTTAAAAAAAGTTATAAATGGATCGCGGGTAAAGTCGTTTTTTTCTAGCGTGGCACGGTAATTTGAATTCACTTTATGATATATAAAGCACTAATTGTTTTCGTGAAAACATAAAGTTTTATTTGTAGGGTGATAATAATGTAGGGTGATGTAATAAAATAATAAATGGTGTCCTTTTGTTCCCAGCGCTTCCCAAATACCGATAACGAACCAAGGTAACCTTATGAAATCACTGTACTATATTGGAAAATATTACCAGAAATGAGTGGTTTTATTTTATATCGTTTTGTTTTGTTATATCGTTAATCTTGTGCTTACCATATTACAGTGGTTTATTTTTCTTTATATTTCTTCAGGATAAAAAGAAAGAGAATAAAGGAATAAGTGTTTTCTAATTATCTTAAACGCAATTTTTAATTTTAAAAGTAGGAAAGACTGGGATGAAATGAGTATACAATTATCATGCTCAATGAAATATTTGTAATCAATCTATTTGCATTAGACTGATAAAATATGTACCATTTTTTAGGTTCCTAAAATATTCAACGTAATTTTATATCTCTGTTCGATCACCGAACTTAAGCAGCATTTGGTTTTAATATTTGTCATATCTTTATACCAATTTGCTACACACCAGTTTTTTGCTTTCAATAATCAAATCTCTCCAAATTATTGCTATATACTAAAAAAAAAGAAACAATTTTTTAGTGGGAATTTTACAGCACCGGATTTTTATGCTGCAGGCAATTTTCAGTTTCGATAATGAACTCTCGGGTATTTTACAGAGTTGGTAACTTTATCACTCAAAAAAATGTCATTAAAATTCTAGTTAAATATTCCCTTACTATTTTTTCTGGTTAAAGTAACAAGAATTTTGGTTATTTTAATAAAAATTTCTATTCTAGTTGAAACAACTAGAATGCTGGTTAAATCAATCAGAAAAAATAGGAAGCGCATATTTAACCAAAATGCTGGTTAACTCAACCAGACATTTTTTTGAGTGAATTTTTCGGGATTGTTTAGTCTTCCCGAAAATATTGTTACCGTTAATGTTATTAAAAAATAGTAATTTCTCGAATATCTTCGTTTAAAGTAACGTGTTACTTCTGAACACCGATATCTCCTGTAAGCATGCCTCACTTTTTTTACATTAAAAATAGTACATTTATTTCAGTACCAGAAGGTTCCCATGACTTAGTTGCGTCTGTGATTTAATCTTAATATCTACTTATTCAACAATCTTATTAAAAAACATGCAAAGGAATGAATGAAAAGAACCCCTCTGGAAGTGGATTCGTGAACATGTGCCAGTTCCCCAATCGACACGAATCTAAATCCACCGAACACTGGTTATTTCATCCCCCCAAGCGCATGCGTGGTATCGACCTGCAGGTACCAGAAATTGCATGGGGAAAGAAGCAGAAGTGTGCTACTCCCTGATGTTGATGTTCGTGATGGTGATGGTGGTGGTAGAGACTCTGCAATAGCAACGTGCTGATGGTGATTGGTGCTGCTGGTTTGCGGCTTCCAGTTCGGCACCGACCGCCGTCGCCGCCACCGGCAATCGTTGTTTATTAACGCAGAATCTCGCATAACAAGAACAAAAACAAATAGAGCTAAAGATTCTGAAAAGAACTTCATCAACCTCCAAGCAAAAGGGCAAAAGTCCAAGTAGAGTGATAGATAGAATACTATCAACCCCGCATCTAAATATCTTCTAGACGTCTTCTAGATACCCTTTACATTTTACGGTCTTTTAACTTCAACGAACTTTTAACTTTAGGATCATCTAACGTGCATGATCCAAGTATTGTTTTGAATCCACAAACTTCTAAAGTTAAAAGATCCTGAATAAGTTGTCTAAATTGAATAAGTTGTCTAAATTGAAATAAATTTGATAAGTTGCAAGTGGGACCTCACCTGGTTTGCATCTGAAGTTAAAGAATTTATTCTTCCGATGGTTGGAACTTACTCATGGACTTGAAGCTACGATGGATGTTGTGGAAGACCCTTGATCAGTGGACCATGTTCGCACCTTGAGGGGGTATAAAAGGTGTCGCAGTTGGTGATTGGTTCGAGAATATCTCGGTCAATGAACCGTGCTACCAGCTCGTAAAGAGGGTGAATCGAAGCCGAAGATTTAGCTAACGAATGTAAATGCGCAGAGAGTGTTTCTCCCACTGGAGATCCTTTTGTTCAACCGATAGATCCCGAGATCGAATTGAAAATACTGTCAGTTTCCAAACAAACTGGACGAACGAGTTAGAGAATGCATTTTTCCTTTTACATCCATTTCTCCTATTGCATCTATTTTTCCCTTTGCAGCTATTTTTCCCTTTACAGCTATTTTTCCTTTTGTACTTATTTTCCCATCTGTACTTATTTGTCTATTTGCACGTGACTTCCCTATTTAGTATTCCACGTGCAACCTCGATTGGTGAAGACTCGATCTTCCGACAGATCCCCTTTAGTGATCCAGTAAACTTCCCCTCGCTGGGAGGTTCTCGTCTGTGGAATCGCTCGGCCATCAAACACGTGGATCAGGAGGAATTAAGGTGGTCAGTCTGTTAGTTTCTCACCCTCGGGCAGCTGAGATATTTTCCCCTCGATATGATGCTTTTGTTTAAGGATTGAAAACTAGGGTTTAGTGGACAAAAAAGTTGAGAAGAAAAAGACCTGATGATAGTGCGGCACTTCTAAGGAAGAGTCAGAGAAGAGTCAAAGAAGAGTCAAAAAATAAGTCCTCACAATTGAAGGAAAAGAAGAGGACGAGGGTGGAGAACGAGAAGGAGAAGGGTCAGGAAAGGAATTGATATTGAAGATGATGTCGGAGGGCAATAACGGGTACATCAGGTCGGCAGTGATGGCGGAACAGGGTGAACTTCTGCCAATCGGAAGTCGAGATGGTTCGCCTTCTGAAACATCTCTTCAGGTAAGTACTGAAGTTGAAATGCCAATTCATTAGCACATATTTGCCCGTTGAATTCGTCAAAAAATACTATATGAAAGTCCAATAATCTACAAATATTATTTTATTTTTTATTTTTTTCAGGTGACACACGGTCCTCGAGGTACAACAACCACTATCCTCCATCACCCTGGCATTGCTAGCGGAGCTTCAATCACACGACGACATAGGGGACCAACTAATAGGCAACAATTAATGCTTGTTGTTCTTGCGATCATTCTACTTGCAATCACTGCATTAACTCTTTTCCTTCTCATTCTAACACGCGAATGCAGTCAGGAAGCACGTAAGTTTTCCATATTATTCTGTACTCCTTTTTATGCAATCTAATTATATTTATCCTCTTAAAAAAGACAAATCGCATAATTCTATATTTCTCTACATAGAAAATAAACTTAGATTCTATTAAATTTGTAGAAAAAATTGTTAAAGTTCATAAATTGAGGTAGTCACTTATAGGAGTTGTAAACCTAGACATTAATTACACAAATATAGATTAATCAAAACATATTTTCAAAAAGTAGTGAGCCCCTAAGAATTGTAAATCTCGATCGCCAACTTTCTGCGGCCATCTTGAAAAAGATAAAAAGAATCTGTGAGAAACGAAATTTAAATTTAAATTTGAGTAAATTGAATTCTATTATAGTTCTAATAAAGCTGATGTGTGCAGAATACACAACATTTTTTTAGTTCCCCTTTATAGCTTTCAAGACTTTTTTTTCTTCTATTAAAACCTTTTCTAATTCTGTGAATAAAAGAAGCTGAACAATAAATTCATTGTGGTTCACTGTCTGGCGGTATAGACCCTTTTCTACTTAAATTGTAAATCTCGTTCGGCGGCTGAACGTAAAGCGCCTGTTCTACTGCATATCATGAATTTCCAATTTTATCCTTTCTCATTAATCTAAGCTTATAATATTATAAGTAAGCTGAATCTTAAAATGTCTATGCATTGTTAAATCGAGTTGAAGCTTAGACCGCAAATACAAAATACAAATACTAATACAAATTTTCGTAACCTTGAGAACTTTTTTCATTTAAACTACCAATTATCAACGTAGCACTATATTTGGCTTCTCTTTATTTTATGTCTACTGAAATATTCTAGCACGAAAATTATTTGGTACACTTACAAGCAGTATCATGTCGTCATAATGTGAGATGCTAGCAATAGGAGCATCAAATTCAGACCTCTATACTCAAAGTGCTTTGTGTTCCCGATAAACTTTTGCTCACTTCCTTGCAACAGTCAAACTTCGACATTTAACTAACGAAGGAAGTGAATCATACGACAAAACACCAAATAAGGATTATAAATACATAAGTATTTTAAAATTATGTAAAATTATGCATTTTTTAAATTTTATAATTGATATGCGTAGCCTGAAGAGAATTTCATCTTTGAATGAATTCACGAGTACAATTTTCATAAAGAGTCTTTTTAGGCTAGATTTACTTATATAAACTTCGTTTAGGTCTTGTTATTTATTGGAACAATGAAACCTTAACTTTGTTCTATTAATATATTCAATAATAACTATCTACTTCGAATCCTCCGAGCACGTGAATCTGAATGAGACATGAAATATGCCAGTTGCCAGTCAAAGACATGATCTGCTCATAGGTATTCACTGAAACAATAGTATAAACATTCACAAACGTCATTACAAACTGCGTTTCTGCATTTCTTATATAACGATTCTTTAAGTTATTTTCGAAGATTATTGTTGAGATATTAAAGTAATAAGAATCATAATAAAAAATCATTATAATATGATTGATAAATTATACATATATTATTATTATTATTATTATTATTATTATTATTATTATTATTATTCATATAATTTCGAAATCAAATATATATATATACCACACTCAAAAAATGTCTGGTTAAGCTAACAAGAATTATTATTACTATTTTTTTCTGGGTGATTTAACCAGCATTCTAGTTGTTTCACCTAGAAATTCTGAATAAAAATAACTAAAATTCTTGTTACTTTAACCATAAAAAATAAAAAATATTAAGGACATATTTAATTAGAATTTTAACATTTTATTGAGTGTATATAAGGTAAAAGTCTCAATTATTGCTGGCCACCTTAAGAATTGCAGGAGTACAAAGCCGTCATAAAATCTTCATAAATCCCTTAAATCTTCTAAAAAATTGTCAAAATTTGCTGTAATTAAATGTACTTGCCTTAAAATTGAAAAATTTTTTATTTGAAGAGCCTAAAATTGAACCACCGCATCGAAGAAGGGGTATACATTTTTTTGGTCTGAGCACATCTTGACAACGTAAAAATTACAAATTTAAAAATATTTTTTGATATTATGCAAGCAAATGAATTAATTGAAATATATTCCCAAAAATAAAAGTTGAAAAAAAAATTAAAAAGGGGTGAGAAGCCACAGCGTTCGGATCAAGAAATTGTATACCCCCTTATTCGATGCGGCGGTTCAATTGTTGAATTTCAAATTGGAATCGTGTAATGTTATATCTTTTTTATTATTAATTGGCCATGCGATGTTTGCCACGCGCTGTAGCGCGCATATAGGAATATTCCTAGCCATATAATAATTGACTTTATTAATTTACGTATATAGATTTTATTCTAATCAGATATAAAAATTTGGTTGTTACAGATCCAAATCTTTGCTTAACAGAGGAATGTGTAAGAACAGGTAAACCTTCAATCTAATTAGTATAATTAGGTATTAGCTATTTCAAACGTAATGCTTATAGCTTATATTTATTTACATTAAAACTTTAAAAAATCGTTTATTTGTAATTTTTTGTTTTTCTTTTTATTTAGTAGCCGCGTATTATGTATGTATAAAAATGGTGATAATAATGACAGGAAGGGATGCGGACTCCCTTGATTTGATCTGGGTGGTAGGATCCAGCCACTGAAATTGCAATTAATTTCAGCAAATTCACGACTGCTCGTTATGGCTTGCTTAACCGATTTAGCCGACGAGATGTTAATCAAGATCCCGGAGAATCTCATCAAGACCAATTAGGAACAACTTGTTGGGTTCCCGGGATATAGTTTGAGGCCTCGTTACAATTTATACCTATTCAAACTTCATCCCCTTCTTCTACTTTTAACTTAAATAAGATTTACTTTATTTTTTTAGTTAAACAATTTATTGCATTCACTTGTAGAAAGTTATGTACTTAAAAAAATGCTTCCCTTTGTTGTTGCACAGCTGCTAGTTTATTATCAGCCATGAACCAAACAGCTGCGCCCTGTGAGGACTTTTTTCAATATGCCTGTGGAACGTGGAATCGTCTTCATGTTATTCCGGAAGACAAAAGTTCCATCAGCACTTTTGAGGTGATGGCGGATCAGCTTCAGGTGATCCTTAAACGAGTCCTGGAAGAACCATTAAATAATCATGACAACGAGGCGACTGTCAAGGCCAAGATGTTCTACAAGTCGTGCATGGACATCCGTGGGTACAAGAAACGAAACGACAA